>JAIPRN010004301.1:0-15761 GCA_025469175.1 Geopemphigus sp. TES_GeoC_2020
TATATATATATATATATCTATATATATATATATATATATATGTCAGTGCCGTATTTACGGGGGAGGTGACGTTAGAAGTTCCCCCCCAACGAAAATTTTTAGGAAAAATTAATTTCTCACGAGACGTATATTTTTTAGTCAATTATAACGAAAAACTAAAGTATTTTTAAACTTCGACGCGCGTTATAATATAACGCGGTGTTCGTTAAAAACGAATAATCCGTCAAAGTTCATAAACGTGTCTTGGTTTACGACGTTAGGGTCGTTAGTTGTTTAAAAATTAACCTCCCCCCCCTTCCCGGAATTTAGGTCTAAACACGCCGCCGGTGTCGACAGTATAATTGTTGGTTCATTTCGCGGAACGATGACGAAGAAAACGAAATATTCGGACGTTCGACGGACGAATGTCTTCGATTTCGTTAATTCGTTTTTCTATAAAATTCCGATAAAATTATTACGATCCCCCCCCCAAAAAAAAAAAAAATTCGTAAATACGCCACCGGTATATCCGTGAAAGTCGCACGGATTTTGCGACCCGGGCGTACGCGTGTACTTAAAACGGATACGCGCTAAGCGTATGTATTGGGACACTGTTTCGGCGCGACGATTCGTCGCCGCGTCCGTACGGATCGGACGACTACTCCCGTACGTAACGCGTACGTTACGACGTTTCGTGATATAACGCGCCCGCGATCCCGCGATCCGGTCGGCGCGTACGGGACGGGTAGGAGACGGGGCGTGTCCCGGCGGCGGTCTCGAAAATTGCGTAAAATCCCGGGCCGGAGAACCGCGCGGGTTATAGGATAACGACTTGTTACGTTACGCGGCGGCAACGACGACGACTACCGTATCGCCCGGTGTTTTTGGCGTACGACAAGCCGGCGATCTGTTCTGGGTATTATTAATTCCCTCTCACCCCCCCTTCCTTACCGGTAACGCCGACGGTCCGAGGCGCCGGCCCAGCCGGATTGAGTAACAACGCGCCACGGATGGAGCGATACGAATACGGGTGTGTGTGTGTGTGTGGGGGAGACGGACACGTTCGCGTTACGTATCCCTACACCGCGGCGACTATTACGCGGTATTATTTATCCGGTTAACGCGCGCGTGTATTGTACAACGCCATATACGACGATATCCTTCCCACGGCCGATTGAAACGACGAATATTTCCGCTGACGACGTCGTGAAAATCTCCTCGAAGACTGGGACGCGCGAGACGCGTTTATAACGTGTGTGTATGTGTAGTAGAGGAGTTCACGGAGCTCGAAAAATTATGGAAAAACGTTTCTGCGCGTTGGCAGAACGTCTAGAAAAAATAATAATAACGACGTGTTTACGCGGCTCGTAATGAAAACCGCGTTTTCGATATTGTTACGGACCGGCGCGTATTCCGGAATACCGAAAAAAAAGTCGGTTTTAAATACCGCTTATCTTTCCCGACACGAATTGCGTATTCTTCGAAACAACTCCGCGCCTACACGCGTAAAATATTTTTCAAATCGGGCGGCGTTCTCGAATCCGATATTATTGTCCGCGCGAAATTCCGTTCGCGCCAAGACGGCGCTATCGAATATCCTCTCGTCTAGCTCTCCGGTATCGTCCGTACACGAAACACAACGCGCGTTCGCCGCGTGTAGAAATTTGTCGTCGTCTTTTTTTTCGTTTCCCTTTTTTCCCGTATCGGGTACAATATTTGTACACCGATTCTCGCCGTATTCATCGCCGCCGGTTCGAACCCCCCCCCCATACAACCACACACACACACACACACACCCATTCCACAACCGTGGCGCGCGGCCCGTATCGGGTTCACGATATTCTATACTCCGATTTTTAACCATTTTTTTCCCTCGTCGTTGTTATTATTGTTTTTACGTACCGCCGCTGTCTTCGCGCCCGGTCTGAATTTATTTATTACCATAACAACGTTCGTCCGACGTGTTTAATCTGTACGTAGAATTCGCAGACCACGCGCATAATAATCAATCTTATAATTCGTGTAGGCCCGTTGTTGGTAAACATCCATTCCCTCCGCCGTACGGTGCGCGCGACACACCACTCTCACTCGTGCGCAACGAACTCGGCCGCCCGCTGGTCGTGTTGCGACGATAAAGTGCGCGGACGTCGGGAAGGGCGCACGCGGGACCCGGAAAAAAATCCCGTACATAAACAGAACGAACAAAAACATCGGGAGAATAGCCGACGGTCGGACGACCCCCCCCCCTCGTATTATTATTTATAATAATAAGTCGAATCGACGGTCGATAATAATAATAATAATAATAATATAGTGGCGTCCGTTGTATAGCGAATCCTATGCATTGGTTTCGTATCACCCGTACGTGTGTATATGTGTGTGTGTGTGTGTGGGTGTGCAGAGCACGTGTGCTCGCGTATTTGTCGCCGCGGCGATATTTCCGTCAGTATTCCCGCCGGATGGATTAAAACCAACGACGTAGTCGAAATTACTAACCCCGGGGGGGGAGGGGTGGCCGATTTCGGGGATAACCCCTCGCCCACGAACATTTTTAAAAAAAATTAATTTTGTTACGAGACGGTATATTCACTGTGAATCGTAACGAAAAACTAAAATATTTTCAAACTTCAATACGCGTTGTAACGTAACGCTAAAAATGAACAATCTATTAACGTTTATCGCGTGTCTTGTGTCGTTGGGGTCGTCCGATTTATTTATTATAAAAAAAATTAACCACCGCCCCCCCTCCCGAAATTCACGTCGAAGTACGTCGCCGGTCGAGCGTGACGCCGGTACGTTTTATAAACGTTTATTACCACGACCGAACTTACGATGGTTGCGGACTGTCGCGGCCCGGAACGCGTGTTAACGGCGGTCGGCGGCTGGTTGACGGGAGAACCGCAAAAAATCCACCTGTGTACCACCGACTACGTCCACCCTAACTCAACCCTCCGTAACACGCACCGGCCGAGATCGGATTTCTAAGAACACCATATACGTGCATACACGCGACGCGCGCGAACGACGTATTCCTTCGTGGTCGTCGGCGCGATATTCTATTATACGAAACGATCGTATGGGAATATAATAAAAGATCGAAAGAAGAAAAACCACTCGATTTTCGTCCCCAAACTGCGCAAACGTCAAATACACACACACGGACGACCTGCAGTAAACGAACCATGTCTCTTCACCCATCCCTACTCCTCCTACTACCACAACACCGCGATAAAAATCTTAAAAACGAACGGCGACCGTTGTTCTTTTCCCTTATATATCGACCGAGTAGTACTTTTGTACATTAAGCATTGTAACAGTCCCCTACCCCACACACACGCAGAAACGTCGTACACAAACTCCATTGTGTAAAAACGGTTTTCGCTATAAAATATTACGTTTATTTAGAGGTACTCGACGCCGCGCGTCCCATCTTCCACCGGTCCCACCGGGCGCGTATTTATTTATTCGCGTTCCGTACGAAAAAATCTTTCCGAACGCCCGCTCGTACGTCTACTGCCGGCCGTTTTCCGGGGGCCCGAAACAAACGCGCTTTTCGCGCGACACGTGTATACAATATTACATACGCATCTCGTCGACGTTTTCCACGGGCGGCGTAACTATTCGAACGCGTCGTCGACCCCCCGCCCCCGCTCACCCATCGTTTTTTACGAACCCGATAAAATTGATAAAACGTTCGCCAAACTCGTGGGCGTTCCACCTGCCGGTGGCCCGAGCGCGAGCGAACGTCGTTTACGTGACGTTTCGTGCCGAGGATTTTTTAAATACGAACGAAATCCCGGTTGCCGGATCCGTAATTCGAACCGTTTCGCCTAATATATATATATATTGGCACAAATACCGCCATTATTAACTAGCCAAAGGGCTCGTGTACACACAGACGTACGAAACGAACGAAAAAACGTTAACCCAGATACACGTCGATGGCGAATGTCGTCCCAGTTAATTATTAGCGTGTTTGTATTTTTTTTTCTCCGACCGACTAATAATCGACTCGTTTTAACGGACGAGCGGAGATCAAATGTCAAACGGCTTACGTCACGTTACGTTCTATCATTTTTTTCACCGGCGTCGCGGTCGGCTGTTTTCCTCTAGTCGAAAAACCGTTACCGGGCGGCCGCGTAAACCGAAACCGCGGGATCGGTAGCGGCGATTTTCGATCACGCGGGGGCATTAACGTCCGTCGATCCTTAAATTACCAAAATCGTCCGCCACGTGGCGGGAACGAGAGCGCGGAGAGGCGTCCGGGTTTTCTTGCGGCCGATTCGGAACGTTCGGCATAAACGAAACCGAAACTGTACCGTACCCGAAACGTCGTTAGTTAATTGGTAATCGAGGAACGGGCGCGTTTTTTATCGAACGATCGTTAAAAAACACGTCCGCGCCGCGAAAATTACCGCGCTATTTAACTACGCGCCGCCGCCGGCGTTGGTCGCGGCGGACGCGAAAAACGTCAATGTCAAGCGCCTGTTGGCGTTTTATCGTTCGTACCGATTACGAGACGAACGAAAACCGAATGGCGCGTAACCGTATCGGCGCGCCGCGTCGAATGCCGTCGTAAGCCGCGGCCTAACCCTCGGCGTGACACCGGCGCCACCGGACGGCTGGTACACCGACTCCGTGGCGTTTCCGTAGATTCGCCGTGATGGCCTCCAAAAAAACGTCTACCGAAAACGCGGAAGCGCAATCCGAAACGCGGTTCGACGAAATTCGCGGCTACTCCTCGGGGTCCAGTCGCCGACGGCAAACGCGGAACGGCCGACAGCGAGTATAACGACGCGAATTTCGAACGCAGCGTGCCGTAGACGAACCGCCGATTGTTCGTAACGCGTTCCTAATTGCCTGTCGGGCGCGCGCCGCAATTAAACCCGCCGCATTAATCGGCGCCGTATTCGAATTTTAATACGCCGGCGGCCGATCGAAATTTGTACGCGCGCCTATCGTCGGAATAGCTCCCCCCCCCGTCACCGCCACCGCCGCCGCCGCCGCCGCCGCATAGTACTCCGGATTCGTTAGCCGCCGACCCGAACCATCGAAAAATCTAAAACGTTACGGCGTTCGTTAAAAATTCGGTTTTTTCTTCGTAAACGTTTACGGAATTCCGTTCCGTTTTTTTTTTCGGTTTTCGCGTTGTACGAAATCGACGAATTTCCCCGTCATAATCCCGACGGGTCAACAACGTTACGGGTATTTTTACTTTACGCGAGTACGCCCGTGTTATTGACGCGTGTTAGTGTGTATTAATCGGATATAAGTACAAAGAATATTTAGCGTTTACAAAAAACCACACGAGCTCGACGATTTCGAAAAACGATCGAAATTTCCAAATCGATTTCCGCACTCTTTTGGCGCGCCGTACCGCCGTACGCCGTATAACGTAATATGTACTTTTAACACCTGTGACCTCCTACGTTCGTCGTCGCCGTCGTCGTTATTTGCATATTACCGCGCGTTGTACGTTTTGTCTGACGAGCATTTGGTCTTTCGGGAGCCCCGCGCGTGTCCATCGCCAACGTCCGGCGCGCTGCGTATTGCCGTAATACGGGCGCGCGTGTACGTACGTTCGTAAATTTCGGCGGCGCGTTCCGCCGAAATCGTGCGCGGCGCAATAAAACCGGGTCGTTCAATCCGCAATAACGCGCGCCCACGTCGGTAAATCTCCGAGCGTAAAACTCGCCCGTCCCCCCATCGAAAACGTGAAACGGGTCTTTACGTTTTACGCCGTCCATATACCGTTTCGCCATCGGGAGACACACGCTCGTTCGGTTTTTACCAAAAAACCAAACGCGAAAATCGACGATTAGGACGCGTTCTTCGAGAGGGAATTTGTAATTTACGAACGCGCCATTTATCGTCGATGGCCGCGACGCACCCAAAACGTCGCTACCATGCGCGGGGATCCGCGCGTTTCAAAACTATACTTAAAAACGCATTTCTGCGGGCTGCGGGCCACGCACTACGGGCAATTAGCTACAAACGTCTACAAACGCGTTTAATCGGTTTTTAAAAAATCCCATTATGTTAATTGTCGCAAAACGAATACGCGTTTCGATTTCCGGAATTAAAACTATAACGACCCGACAAACGCGCGTTTGATTGTGGCCCATTACGGCCAATTTCCTGGCGTGTCGTTCCACAGCTGCGCTTGGACGTTTGTTTTGTTCCTCTCGATTCGATGGGTCGATGCAATAAACGCGCGCGCCGTCCTAACCGAAACGACGAATAATTTTCGCGCGAAATCGCTCCGAATTTCGGTACGCCGAAAGTAATTTACTACCGACGATTTCCGTACAAGATACATAAATAATGAACCCTAAGGAGAAACATTTCGAACGTCTATGCAAATCGTTTAAAGGTCAAAAACGAAAAAAAACAAAACAAAAACCTTTCGTTTCGGCGTACGGATGGAACGGCGTCGTGGCGCGTAATCCGTTTTCGAAAAACGTTCGAGCACCAACCACGCGAACAGAACGGCGTTCAACGACGATAGACCAAATCGTACGAGGCCGTTTAGCGTAATTGGTTAGACGGTATTAAAATATTAAACGCGAGCAATTAATTCGACTCGTTTGAATTGGGTTAAGAAAGCCTCGGATGCAGAGGGGGGTATAATAAACTATAGATATAATCGGATATTAGACGCACGTGTGTCGCCCGCGTCGTTATAAATACCGCGGAACGCCAATATAAATACTTTTTTATGGGTACAAAACGTTCTTATCGCGTTAAGTCCCCCGCGGTCCTAAATACCCACGTTTCGGAAATCGAACCGCTATATATATATATATATATATAATAAGGCTGACGACGTACGCGCGTGTGCGAATAGAACGACAGATATCGGTCGTCAACGATTATCTACCGCACACACGCCTGTTCGAAATGGCCGGGTCGCGCGGTAAAATCTCCGGACTAATAAACGTAATAGTTGCGCGGCGGCCACGAAGACAGCGTACCGGGGGAGGGGGGAAGAGAACCGATACGACGACGCGTCTCGGTATTACCGTTCGGGTCGCGGTCGGTCCCAGAATGTGTACACGAGGGACGTAGTGACGACATGGCAAGGTGGACCGTCGTAAATTATTCAAATTCCGAACGCGACAATTTCGTCGTTTCACTGGACGAAATCGTTTCCATTTTACGGCCCGGCCCCCGCGCGCGTTTTGCGTTTCGAATTAAAAAAATCGTAGTCGCGTCCGTCCGGCGCGTATCGATTCGGACGCGATTATTTACCGGCGGCCACGGTTCCCCCTATTTCGTTTTATTCTAATAAACCGGGCGCCCGTTGTTCGTAATAATAAATACGCGAACGTTATTAATATTATTATTATTATTATTGCGTCGCCGTCTCCGTGGACAAAGAAGAAACCCGCTATACTATACGCGCACGGTCTGTGGCGGATCGATAGTAAATCCCCGCCGGGGAGCGGGGTGTCGACTTAACCGGTTTTTCGAAAAAGAAGAAAAAAAAAAACGTAAAACCATCCGGTTTAGTGGCGGCGGCGATGGTGAGGAGCACTGTCGGTTTCTGCGGCGCGCGATCCGGACGATCCGAAATCTCGCGTTTTTTTTTCTTTTCGTTCGTCTTCGGGTAAACCGGACGAGAACGGAAAAAAAACCACCACCCCCCCCACCCACACACACACCCTCGGTATACGACGAGTCGCGACGTGTATCGTTCGGTTTTTTTTTTTTTCCCCCGGGCGCACGAAAAATACCCGAGACGTCGTTAAGTAGCGTATAATAATCGCGTACACTACTCGCCGTGTGTGTGTGTGTGTATGTATGCGCGCGTTGTGTAACGCGTACGATATTACGCGTTGTACGCTTGTACATTTTTGTGTAGTCTCGGGCCGGAAACAACGATAACAATATATTGTTGTTGGATACGCGCGCGCGCACGTATAGGCGCTATTGGAATACGTCGCGTACGCGTGAAACACGCGCGCGTACATATATATTGAATAAATACGATATTGCGTTCGCGTACGCTGGCGCGCCGACGGACGAATCCGGAATACGAGAAACGTTGGCCCGTAAAAACGTGTCCACCGTACGCGTGTACACGCACGAACGGACGCGACCGACGGTACTATTCGTCGTCGTTCGGAAGACGTTTTATTGACGCCCGCGTGTTACGGGCTGTACGTTCGCCCGGCCGGACGGGCTGTAGCCGTTCCCGAAACGTTCGAAAACCGCGGACGATCGCGCCCAAGGTTAGACGAGCGCGCGCGCCGTTAATGAGTCGCCCGGCCGGAATCGGTTTAGGTCGCGGCGTCGTTAATTATCCGAAAATACGTCGGCGGTTTTTTCGCCGTCAACAACCGCGACCGCGGACAAAACACGGAACGCGCCCCGTCCTATCGTCTAATCTCCGTACGTCGCCAGCGGTAACATTTTATTATCGTCACGGGGCCGCGACAATCGGACGGCGCGTACGTTTATCCAGGCGGACCGTACGAAATTATATATATATTTCGCGTACATTCGTTACGAACGACACGAACGCTCCCGATTCTCGTATACGTTCGCGCCTTGGTGGCGACATTGTGTGGGGGGGGCGGGCAAGGGGATCTTCGGTATACCGGGCGACGTGCACGTTCTTACACGCGCGTATTGGCCGCCGAGCCGTTTGATTTTTCCCGTCTACCAAAACGTAATTTTCGATAATTCCACGCGTTCGCCGTACACACGCGCATATATACCATACAATATTATCGCGTTTTCTCGTGGTCATTACCTTGGCGTTTCGTTATAAATACGAGAGTCGTTTAACGTTCGAATTATCGGTTCGTCTGGTTAGGTAATAAATTAGGATTTATTTTTATCGCGTTTAATTTACGTTATCGATCGGTAAATATCGATTATTACCGAGTCGATAAATAACGTCGGTCGGCCCGATAATTCCCGTCTATATATATATATATATATTTATTTATGTATAAATACGTATAAACTTTTACGGGCGTTATTATTGCACGGTGGCGGGGGGGGGACAACGTGGCTGTCGTATATATTATGCGACGTCGCGATTGCACGGTCGCCCAAATTCCGCGGAACGTTCGATCAGCGGGAGTTTCTATTGAAAACCGGCCGTTTTCCGCGAAAGAGCGGTATAAATATAACCTCCCCGAAACGTCCCGCCGACGGACGTTGTTTGGAGAAAACGGCGGCGCGCTGGTATTTTGTCGGTACGTTAAAACGCGAACGGGCCGAACGTAATTCCCGAAAACGCATAATTCGTACGCGTTTGACGCCGAAATGTATCGATCGCCGCGTTGGCGTGAGCGATTCGTACGTAAATCGGAGAGCCAATAACGACACCGGTTCCTACCCCCCGATATCCGTCGTCGGACATTCCGATTTGTTACGGCGTCGGCCTTTCGCCGCCCAAAAAGAAACCCGCGTTATCCTTTTACACGACCCGCGGATCCGTCCGAATTATCCGTTCAAAGTAACGATATTTTTTTATTTTAACCACTGTTCCGTCCGCCGCCGTTACATTTATTACGTATCTAACCTTTGTCGAGCGTCTTATGTTTGGTCGGTGTTTACGCTGAACGTCGTCTTGTGTCCGCGGAAAATGCCCGGCGACTAGTTACGGCTATAAGTTTCCCATCCCCTGGCCGTAGTGTTCAAGCGCGTACCGTTTTCGGCAACGCGTGCACAATACGTGGTCGTCGGGTACGTTTCGATTTAAAAGACCTCGTAAACCGTCCGATCGCCGTTGTACATTCGGTTTTTAATTCATAGTGCGCCCGTTGACGGCACGTCATCTCCGCGTTAATCGTAACCACGATATACGACTGTAGAAATAAGTCGTGTACAATAAACGTAAACACGTTAAATACGTCGACGCACGTGATTGCTTACGTGGAAGAGGCGAGTTCGGGCAAGTTTCGAACGACGAAATATTATAAAAGCGAAAATCCGGTATATTGGATTTAAAAACGCGTTTTTCGTGTGTAGCTTAAAAATAATCGGTTATCGATATCGTACGTCGTACTCGTTACAATTAATCGCTTTCCGACCGAATAAAATATACGGGCTCCGAAATTTTAAAATAATATTTTATATTCAATTGTTCTCGGTTACGTCTTTGTCCCTAAACTATTGCCCTTGCGTCGTCTTATATATATATATTAATATTCCTAAGTTATTACCTGTCACAATACTAGACGTTTAATCGTTCTTTACTATTATGCGGGTCCCTAATCACCGAAATTCATCAAGCATTTAGACAGTCTCGGCCATCAGACACATCCGGCGGCCTATTCGACGTAATTATGCCGGCGGACATATCGAAAGTTTTTAATCAAATATTCCACGCCGAAGACGCATACAACTTGGCAATTATACGACGTTAAGTCGAAACTCGTTCAATATTGTACTGGATAATATAATATATATAATTTTTCGAGCGAACCCGTTGTGTCGCGGTCGGTTCTCGCAAAATTCCACCTCCCCCCCCTCAACCCGGTATCGTCGTCGTGTCCGTCGGATAACGGTCGCCAAATTGTTTCGAAAGACGTTTTCCGATAAAAATCGATTTCGAAATAAACCCTCCGCCAAGGCCGGGGGATCCTCCGGTACTTTTACGTACGTACGTCGTCACGCGGTATATTCATTATATAGACTATAGGAGGAAGCGGTTGTTGGTGGTGGGGGGAAGAGTGGGTGAGAAGGAATCTCGCAAAGTGAACGGGCAGCGGATGACGTTAACGTGACGAGACGGCGTGCGCGAATAATACGATTTCCGCGCGTCGAGCGTGAAGAACGCGTACGTGCACGTGGGTAGGTAGGTAGGGCTTCCCGGATGGACCGAGTTATTTACGGACGACGGAAGCGCCACGCAGATAAAAAAGTAAAAATCGTTTCGCGTACGTAAAAGCCACGTCCGCGGTTGGGTTCTCTGTATACCGTTGTATATCAACTACACACACACACCTATATATACGCCTAATACTCGGACGATATACGAGCGTTTTGAGGCGAAATATTCCCGAAAAAAATAAAAAACCGCCTTACTTCCGGACCAAACGTCGGGTCGGAATATTGCGCGCCCGCGTACTGCGCGTACGAAAAAAAAACCGCGCTTAGTACAACGCGACAGTAGTTACCGTGTAATTTATAGTGGTACATAGTAATAATTTTATACGTCGGTCGTAATGGTTAGTAGTAATAGTGGCAACGACGACAACCACGAGAGTGGTAGTGGTAACGATATATAGCTATGGGCGACGGTGCTCAGGAAATCGTTTTGAAACTTGGAGAATCGTTAAACCGTGACGGCAGAAAACTACGTATAATACGCCGTCGCCCCGGTCCAAGGACTCCTCCGTTTTGATGCGGATGAGGAAAGAAATTACTCTTTAATATATCTATATATATATACGCGTGTTCGTAAATACACTTCCTTTATTTGTCGCCACGTTCGATCGGTTTTTTACGTTTATATCTTTTAATGGTTTTTAAATATTTTTCTCGTCCCTTTTCCCCGTCCTCCGTCGACGTCGATACGACTATTATTATTACGCGTCCGCGTTTCAAACGAACCAATTTTAACGTTTCCGAAATATCGAAACCTCTCAATAAACGTTATTCTCCGTCCGCGAACTGTATTCGAAACTGCGGCTATAGTTCTCGTTGTTCGTATAAACGATAGTGTCGCGTAGATTTCGAAAATCGAACAATATTATTTACCTAGGTACTCGATACGAAAGACCCGAAAGTCAAAACTGTTTTGCCACCGGTTGTAATTCGTATATGACGATAATCCGAGAAACAAACATAACGGTTGTACTGGCTAATACGACAGGTGTGTAACTCGCGAACCATCAAAAACTACTAAAATACAAACGTGTACACGACCCGCTAAGCGTTACGAATATTTGATTACGTAAACAGTACAATTTCGAAAAATTATTTTTTTAAACGTATATTATTCGTACACACTTGGAATCGTGTATCGAATAATTAATATCGTACGAATTTTAAACGTCGCGAAAACAAACCAGTACCGATATAATTTCCTAAGAAACAAAATTACGTTTAAAACAAATTTAACGTATAGCGTTCCTTATTGTATCGAGACATATGTCGTCGTGTAGCTAAAACGTTTAGAAATATTTCGCTATCGGACGCGTTCGAGTATTGGTCATTTACCGATTCGTTTCCATCGATACCGGTAACGAAAGTTCCGTAGCTCAAAAATAATTTACGAACGAACGTTAACGGGACATTAACGTTTGATTCGCGGGTACCGCATTTCCGATTTTCGATTACGTACTTTCAAAAGTAAATGTACGACGTCCCTACGTCGCCACCAGCCGAAATGACGCCGGTCGTCCCTGCGTCGAGCGCACCGGCTCGTGTAAATATCGGCCGTTTTAAATATCTCGACGTCCGGGGAGGGAGGGGAGACGGACAAGTGGTCGACAAATCGTTCGATAAATAACGTAATGAAAACAACGGAGTCCGCGCCGAATTAGTTGCCGCGTAGGTCGTACGTATATATATATATATATATATTATATTTATTACAATTTCGTTGTTTTCACACGTGTATTTTCGCGGTGTTGTTAGGATTTGTGAATGCCGTGCGAGGCATTTCACCATTCTAATACCGCCGTACGAATACTATGCACACACATACTAGCACTGGCGCCTAATAATTTTCTCGTTAAGTTTATTGTTTTTTTTTTTTTTTTTACAGCTGTGGCGGCAAATAGAACGATATTACGCTATGGCCGTTGTATAATTGTTATAGTAAAAGCGTTCGGAACAACGACACGGATTATAGTAAAATCGTCGACGACGCGTAATAGTATTTTCGTCGGGCGTATTTCGATTTTTCGACGTCGTTCGGCACGAAATATCGTTACACCGCGCGTCTTATTACGACGACCGATATATACGTAACGGACGTACAATTACTCCACGGGTCCGCGATATCGCACGATCGTAAATTACGCGGAACGACCGGCGCTCATTTCCCGTAAAATATAATCGAAATATTCGTCGGACGTTACGTCGGCGGATTATAAACGAGATAAACGTACGGGCGCGCTGTCGATTCGACAACGTATCGGTTACGGCGCGTACGTAATAAGATGGACGGTTCGCGAAACAACCGATTCGCCCCGTTCGTTTTTACGTTATTTCCGAACGTTCGTTACGCCCGTAAGCGTACGCGACGTATTCAAAAGTCAATCGGCGGCGGTCGTGCCGCCGCTAACTGCGCCGAATGTCGGGCCGGCGTTCAATTATTATTTTTTCCGTACGACAAAAACTAGGCCATCGGCCGACCGACACGACAGACTTACACCATCCATACTCCCTCCCACCCAACGGATGACGGGTTTCCGTTTACGCGCGCGTATATTCGAGTTCACTCGTTACGGACGGGTAGGTCGGCGGCGGTGGGGCATTTTCTACTATTACGCTATTGTCGACGCGGATCGCGCGCGGTGGTGGGCCACTCGGCGGCGTAATACGGCGCGATTGGTTTTTGGCGATCGAAGTTCGTAGCCGCCGCGCGTACGTCACCGTACGATTGTCGTACGAAAAACGTCGAACAATTTTAGACGCGCCGATCTAATACGCGCGTTTAGGTGGCGCGCGTGTGCGAACGTAGGAGGCAAAGTACCGCGGTGTTTATATAATACACGGACATCTGCGGCGGAACGTTCAATGTCGCGTATGAAACTTTCGACTTTTGCCCGAAACCTGGCGTCGGTTCCAATTGAAAACGCATTTCGGCGGCGCACGAACGAACCTACTAGAACCGCGGTAGTACCCGTGCCCTACCGTAAACGTCGGCGTATTTCCCACGGCGTTCGGACGCTATTTATACGGTATACAACCGGCAATGTGTGAAAAACGCAATTTGTCGTCGAAATCGTTTTCGTAAACCGACGGGCGTTTATAATCGTTTATCGAGCAGTAGTCGCTGTTAGGCGCGGGTCGAACCGCCGCGGACAAACGTCGAATCGTTCTCGATATTAACAACGCGGAAACGTAAAAACGGACGTCGCCGTCGTTTACTCGACATTTTCGTCGACAGCGTAGCGGAATATTTTCGCGCGCGTTCCGGCGGTTTTTTTGTTCGTACACGCCGCCGATTGTCCCCTGAATCGTAAACGTTTCGCAAGTCCGTTCCCCTTTTTGTCCGGACCGCGATTTCGTCGCGCGATAAACGCGTTCCGTCCGCGACAAAAGTTACCGTCCGCCGTACTATTTTTATTGTTACGGCGGACGAGCGCGTGTACGGAGAAAGAAAAAAGACGTTTCGTCAAACGACACGCGCGCTCGCCGGTCGTATATAATAAATATTATTATACGGCGGCCCGAGTCCGGGGGGGGGGGACGTATACGCGTAGTTGCACGTACCGTCGACGAGCGGCGCGCGGTGTACGGTAATACCGATCGTGTGGAAGGGGCGACACTGGGAGCGCGCCGCCGTATCACACGTTCCGTACGCGACGCCCATACGATTATCAGCGGAGCAGCGGTTCGTTTCGTTGCCGTCAGGTTGCCGGCCGAGCGTGTAGTGCTGTTCTCTCGTCCCGCGTACGACGACGTGACGCCGCGCCACGGGGTCGTACCGAATTTTTTTTTTTATTTTTGATACTCGTTTTCTCGCGCCGTCAAAACTTATTATTATTGTCGCGCGCCGCCGAGTTCGTTGTTCCGTAGTAAATCTCCATCTCGTTCGCGTTTCCGTGAGTCCCGCGAACTTATTGTTCCTCGTTCTTTTTTCACGCGCGCGGCGGTACGTGTCGTCACCCCGCGAACACACGTCGACGACGGTATTCGGGTTCGTTCATCGCGCCGCGACGGTCCACCGCCGACCATTGTGCGCGTCGTACGTCGGATAAAAACAAAAAAAAAACGGCCGCGACAAGTTCGACGACGTTTCTCGCGTGTGTGCGCGCGCGCGCGTCCAATATTATTTCATACGGTACGCGTTCGTCGTAAATGCGTCGTCGTCTAGACTTTGTTGTAGTAATTGCCAACGAGTCTTGACACACCAACAAACGTCGCTTCGTCTACGGATTCCACAATCACCCCGCGACGACAAGGTAACGAATCGTTTTTTTTTTTCATTTTGGTTATTATTTGTCGGGACATATTTTAAGTAGCGTGTGTGTTTTCGCCGCGAGAACAAAATTGTACGCGCCGTAGATAACGCGTACTATTTGTCTTCTATCTCTTTCGCTATTTTTTTATATCTTGTTCTCTACGAGGAAAATAAAATGCCGTTGCATAACGTTCGCGCGCCGCACGCTCCACCCGGCCGCGAAAGTGCTTTACGCGTACAGTCGGGCGTTTTATTTTTTCGTTCCTGTCGGTAATTACGGTTTACGAACGCCACCGACGGGGGATCGTTTTCGTTCGGGGCGGGGAAAGAAACGATATTGCACCGGCTGGTTATACGATATTATATCGCGCGTTTAAACACCGGTCGTGAACAGGTGTCGCTCCCCCCCCCGTGGCGCTTTCAAAATTCGGGAAAGGGTCGTGGTCGTATTGTGTGTATAACCGCGGTGAGGTAGGGTGAGAGGGCCGCCGATGATTGTCAAAGGACAAAGTTGTTACGACGATACGATTTCTCTCTTTCACCCGTCGTCGTTTTTGATAAACGAAACGAAATAACCGATCGTGTAAGCGTGTACATACCACACACACACACACACACACACACACACACACACACACACACACACACACACACACACACACACACACACACACACACACAC
>JAIPRN010004302.1:5753-15759 GCA_025469175.1 Geopemphigus sp. TES_GeoC_2020
GGTTAGATAGTGAAAGAGACACGCGTTTTGCGCGTCGTCGTTCGTTTAATACCTTGATCAATGGTACGCCCGCGAATGCTTCAGAGACGACGACAACTTTGAAATGGGTTTCCGCGCCATCGGGCACGTTGTGCATACGGGACTCGTTGACGAGTCGCAACACCTTTGGGAAGAAGCGGTGCTGTAACTTAGCGCGAATACAGTTCTCCACGCGCTTGGACACAGCCGACATTGTCACGTCCAATATTTTCGCATACAATAATCCGTCGTACACGGAACCGGCAAGGCGTTATCCTGTACGTTCACGCGACGTCGATAAGCTTTAAGGGGACGGACGATCGTCGGATTTATTCGTACTACGATCCCTAGCGGTCGATATTATTGCATACCAATCAGCTGACATAGATACGTTCGTTCGTTAGCGGCCAGTTTTTTCCGATGGATTTTTTTAAAAATTACTTGATTGACAAATACGGTTTACTCGAACGTTACAAAAATTCGAATAGCATCGTATTTGGAATATATTTAATACGCGATAGTTACGTTTCACAACGTACAATATCATCGATCCGGTGCATTGGATGATACATAACCCTAATTGCTCTTCGTCCCCCGCATGTTACAGAATATGGAATGCGTAAATTAGTGTAACGAGATTATTTTTGCGACCTGAGGCAAATTATTCGAGGATTCGAATTCTTGAACTATATTGAACCAATTTTGTTCAGTATACACCTCTGTATATTTTATAAAATCTGGCTTGGTCGCCAAACGTGTTATAAAATTAAAGTCTAATAAAAAAAATTCTTTATTTTAATCATTTAAATTTTATTCGCATAATGAAACGCCGAAAAATGATTTGAATACAAAAAATTACGTTTTTTAATATTTTATTACATTTTGGTGACGTTTTGACCAAAATTAACGTTTACACATAAATACAATATCCGACATCATTGACTTAATACTTTCATTATAGATATTTGCAAGGAAAAATCTATATCTAGTACAATATAAAAAAAATATGTATTCATAACTCGAATATATATTCATTAAAACATTAAAATATATATTTAACACTTATTTTATTTAATAAACAAAATATAACAGAAAATGGTATTCACTGATACTAAAAATGTATTATATGCTTTTTATTATTAACCAATTTACTGTGGGTATTGTCATTGGCTTTTTAGCATTATGTCAAATTTGGATTAAAATCGTTTTAAAACCAAACAATCAACTTTTATGGTTTATAGGTTCAATATTTAGATACAAAATACTGTGTGGTATATTATCGTTAATTATAAATACTAGTATTTATAAATAACATTACGAATTGATCCATGTAAAAGTGTTCATAATTATTCTTAATTTAACTTTGATGGAGATTTTGGAACTGATAAGAATCCAGGTTTTTTAGTAGAACGTAATTTAGCACTCATTTTAAGCGCAGTATTACGTATATTGGCCATTGTCAATGTAGATGCTTGATATGTACTGCAATAATAATAATAATAGTATAAATCTTTAAAAATTAAATTGTAAGCCTAAATATTAACAATGTCTATTATGTTTATAACTCAATGAGTTTTAAATATTTGGTAAATATTATTTTTTTATTTAAGTAAACTATTATTTACTTCTTAGTTTTATTCCGTTTAAAACGTTTGGTTTTTTTGGTTGAAGATTTCGCTTTTCGTTTTTTACTCCTGGTCACTATGTCAATTACATCTTCATTGTATGGAGAATGAACACTATTCTCTTGCCAATTTTCATTATTATTAATGTTCTGTTGGTTTTCAGTACGTATAATTGCTTTTATAAAAAACATTAATACAATGATAAAAAAGTAAAATAATAGGCGTATTTTACTATTTTTATTTTTTATAATCTTATGTTAAACGTTTAAATATTTTTATTTTAAATTGTGTTATTTCCTATTGCGAAATGTTTTAATTTTGAAACAAATTTGTAAATTAGAAACATTATGAGAATTTATAAATAACAATTAATTATACCTGATATTTCTGCAGCTGCTTGTTGTGTAATTTCTAATAATGGTTCACCAAATTTTTCAAAATTGGATTCAGTAACGCCATCAATTTTTAACATGTCATCTTTATTTTCTGGCATTAATTGCGACATTAATCGTATTGCCTGAAATAACGTCGTTTAATAATTTTATTTTATTATTTATTAAATTATGTTCTTTTATAATACAAATAAACATATAACTAAAGAGTTTTGATTTCCTCAAAACAAACATTTTAAATATTGTTTATTTAAAAATATTTAAATTTGTCACTCATTTTTTTGTTTTTAAGCCACGCATAATTAAAATAATATTTATCTTATATATTATCTCAATAAAAATGTATTACTTTTAAATATTAAAAACAGTACTGGTTTATGCATAAATTAGTGAAGCATGATGATACTCAACAGTCTGTATACAATTTAAACGTTAATAAAAACTAATTAATTTCTTATAATTTGGCGTTTTAAGGAAAATTACTTGAATAGTCATAACAGCAGTTGTATTAATTTCCAATGAAGCAGCTAAACCACGACATACGTCTATAAGATTTTCATAGCATTTTTCTTGTATTCTTTTAATAATTGGATTCACAGTTTTATCTTTAGCAATAGAAGAAATTTTACTGGCAACTGATTTTTGTTTTGGACTTAAATCAAGTGATAACTATCAACACATATTAATTTTTAAAATATCATTTTCATTGTAGATTGCGATGTATTTATAATTTTATTAATTTACTTTAGTAAGTCTACTCATTAAAATTTCAGCTTTAGGACCAATTCTAATATAAGCATTCATAATATCCGATTTATAAGCAACCATTTCTTCTTTTAAATATCCTTCAAGTGTTAGTTTATGCATTAATCGTTCTATATTGTGTCTATCCCAATGCATACCACAGCCAAATATATTACAATGTTGATGACCTGTATTAACAATGTTTTTAATATTGAAATTGAAACATACAAAATAATTTTATTTTATATACCGTGTAATATCACTTTTTGAGTTTTCTTTCCTTCGAAAATGTCTATAAAATGCGTAAATGTAAAATTATTTTTCCAATTATTGTCAGAACTAACAATTTCTTGCACAGCTTTTAATATATTAATACTTTCTTCAGTAACATCAATTGATTTTATTAAATGCTGAAATTAAATAAAAGTTTTGCATAATATTATTCAAGAAAGTTAAACTGAAAAAAATATAAAAATATCCATGCATAATAAATATTTTTTATTAAACCTGTTTATAAAATCACATATTTACTTTATTACGACAATTATCACATGAAGTATCTTCATTAGTAATGCACTGATTTCTATCAAATATTTCGCCAAAATAATTTAGCTGTAAAGCACGACGACAATCAACTTTGTTTTCGCAATATGACACAATTCTATTAAGGTTATTAATATGTAGATTTTTAGTTTCATAAGTCGCTCCACTTCCAACTAAATATAGTTAAGACGTTCAATAAATTATTTACACAAAATTTTAAAAAAATGTTGAAATAGTTTGACATACTTTGAATAAGTTTTTGGATACGTTGCACATCTGAATAATTGTAATATAATATACAGTATGCTACCTGACCATCACGACCAGATCTACCAGATTCTTGATAATAGCCTTCAATTGATTTTGGTAATGAATAATGTATTACATAACGTACATCAGGTTTGTCAATGCCCATACCAAAAGCAATTGTAGCACAAACTACCTGAAATAAATAATTTTTAAATATAAATCATAAGTGACCTGAACTTTAATTACATCTAATCAGATATATTATTACATTAGACTTATTAGAAAACCACCGTATTTGGACATCGTTTCTTTTTTTATCGGATAATCCGGCATGATAACTAACTGCTTTAATTCCTTCTTTAGACATTATCAAAGCTGTATTTTC
Organism: Geopemphigus sp. TES_GeoC_2020; assembly: GCA_025469175.1. Classification (NCBI taxonomy): domain Eukaryota; kingdom Metazoa; phylum Arthropoda; class Insecta; order Hemiptera; family Aphididae; genus Geopemphigus; species Geopemphigus sp. TES_GeoC_2020. The sequence goes on from JAIPRN010004302.1 coordinate 9,710, forward strand.
ACATTCCTTTTTTGTCATACAATAGATGATACCAGATTGGCGCGCAAATTTAGATTTTATTAATTTGGCAATATCCAATAATGTAGATTTACCTTTTTTCGGAATAACCTCATAAATTAAATTAGGCCGATTAAAACTGCAGGTAAACCTTAAAAATATATGTTTAAGTTTATCAATCAATAATGGCATATATAAATTGTTTACAATTAAAAACACATATTAGTTTCGTACCATTGTGTTTCTCCAATGTTAAATTGATGTAAAATATCTTTTCGAACACGTTCTGTCGCAGTAGCTGTTAATGCTACTATGGGAACATTTTGATAATTTTGTTTGAAAACGCCTAATTGCTTATAATCTGGTCTATTGAACAGAAAGTAAATACATGTTTTATACAATATAGTATTGTCTATAGAAGAACAAAAACTAACCGAAAATCATGACCCCATTCTGACACACAATGAGCTTCATCAACGACTATTCGATCTAATAAATTTCTACATTTCAAATTATTTAAAACTTGTAGTAATTTATTACTTTTAGCAATTTTTTCTGGTGTGACATACAGCAGTTTTATTCCTTAAATATAAATTATTATACAAATTTACAGTATACTAAGGAACTTTGGTTTCTTAAAAAGTTAGTAAAATGTTTAAGCATTTATTCTAAACTATATGATAATATAAACTAAATATGTGATCAATTCATAATTAATTAAGTTTAATATTTCTGATAAAATTAATAATATAGTCTTTTAATAAGTAAATAATAAAGTAGTCTTCATAATTAGCGTATTCATATATTAAAATTATGATAATGAAACTTTCAAGGCAAATTTTTGGTTGTATAAAATGGTGAAAAAAGTTAAATGTTTGGCAAATAAAACTAAAAGAAAATCACACCTACTTTATTGCAATGTATAATACATATAAGATAATCATAAAGGTTTACAAAATACATTTAAATTATAATTAATAAATATTCAGTGTAAATTATTTACTTGGTTTATCTTCCCAAAGTTGAGTCAAAATCATATTTTCTTCTTCTGGTGTTAAACCGCTTAACAAATGAGCTGCTGGTATCTGCTAGTAACAATCTTTCAATATAATAGACTTTATACATTAAAGCATCTACAATAGATGAAATAAAACTTGGGATAATATCATAAATATTTTCTAAACAAATATTTGATATTTTGAGAATTAAATTTTGTTTGCAAGATGAATACTAAAATATAACGCGTTAAATAATAATACTTGCATCTAAAGACTTCAATTTTTGAATTTGGTCAATTATTAGTGATTTTAATGGTGAAATCACAATGGTTAAGCCTTTTGATACAACTGCAGGTAATTGATAGCATAATGATTTTCCACCACCAGTTGGCATTAATATGAAACAATTATGTCCCAGTAAAATAGCATTAATTGCTTCAAATTGATTAGGACGAAAATGTCGTAGTCCAAAAGTGTTCTTAAATACCTATTTTTCGTGTTTTTTATTATTGTAAAATGTATCAACTAACAATAAAATAACAAAATTACTCACTGCTAAAAGTTCCCACGAAAAATCATGGTCAGTTTTGATAAACTCAATATTAACTAATTTTTTACTTAAATTCTGGTTTGTGTTACAACTAGATATTGTTTGATCATTTATATTATTAGTAATTAATAATTTATTATAATTATCTTCATCGTCACAATAGAAATTATTAATCTTTTCATTTGATTCGTTGACTTCGAGGTTTAAATTAGAAAACGATTGTGAATTCGGGGAATTGTTTGAATAATTTTCATTTGAACATGTTGAAATCATATATGATGTCTCGTAAAGTGGAATATGATTTTCATCTAAATTATTTTTTGGTTTTCTATTTCTATTTTTTATTTTTTTATCAGATTCAACAAAATTATCATTACTAATTGAAGAAATTTCAAATTGTTTTAGTACATTTTGTTGACAATTTAATTGGTCTTTAGCAATTTTTAATTTATTTTTAATTTTTCGCCGGACTTTTTTGAGGTTACTCAACGATGACGGATCACGAAGACCAGGTATATTTACAGCTACACATTCAGGTATATCTACAAACATATTAAATACTTTTTGCAACATATCATATTCCAACTTCTCTAAACTTTTTATATGTGTTTCTAGTTTTGCAATTGTCTGAAAAAAAAAAGTTAAATATTGTTAGAAATGTTATAAGTACATTAAATAAACTCCTCTTACATTATTAGTTGTAATATGAAGTGAATCAATATTAGCATCACTAAATTCAATGTCTTTTGTCAAATTTAAACCTTTAAAAATAAACGAAAATTAAAATTAATTTAAAAACATAATTATTAAAATTCATACAAGAAGTATTCGTTTTACATAATATATCAGACTTTTTGGAAGGAAAGTTTACTGTATCATTTTGATGTGGTTCTTTCTGAAATAAATCGTATACATTTTAAAAATATCTATTAATTATATATTGAAAAATAAAATAATAATTGTAATAGTATATTATTAGATTCTGGAATATTGAATAATACATAAAAACAATAATTGTCTAAATTAAAAATATATTATTCGAAGAATGGTAATTCCGATTTGTACTAATTAAAATGTACAAAATAATTTGAATAAACAATTAATTCAAATATTACTTACAGAGTATGAACTTTTACGTTCAAGTTTTGTTGTTTTATTTATAGATGAATCACTTTGACATACTGAAATAATAAAATTAGTTAGGTGGTAAATTTATAGTAAGAAATTTGCATTATCACCAAAAGTATAAAACTATTGTCATGTAAGTTAAGCTTTTTTTATAAGAATATTATTATTATTAGATGAGATTCATTCTGATACAAAATTCTAAAACAATACACATTATATAATCTATTTTAGATTATAAACGAATGAAAAAATTTTATATTATTGATTTTTTATTGTTCTCCAATATTTATTTATATTAATGGTAAGTTAAAGGGTTTATTTACATTATCAAATACATACTCACACTTTGTACTTAACGTAGTTTGAGTTTGTTTATGAGGTATTTCTTCGATATTTGTTAAATTATAGTCACAGCTTTTGGGTGAACTAAAATTTAAAAAATATAATATATAAACGAATCCAAATACATATTTATAAACACATCATTATATTATATTGTTATTATTGAACAAAAATGTAATATGTTTAGTATTATACACACAAAACAATATGTTAGTCAATAATAATTTTTGAACAGTGTTTCAACTTAAACAAGGAACGTTTATTAAATTGTGACATGTATCACTATTTAAAACTGAACGTAAATATTAAATATTAATTAAAATACAAAGAAACCATAAAATATGTCATAATCACTTTAGAACAAAATTAATAATAATAGATACAATATTCATCTATTTAGAAATATTATTAAGAAAATGTTTGAACATGAAATATAGGAATCCATTCGGAAGATTGGCAAGGCCTTAAATTGTCATGTGCTAGACTCTGTAGTTAGCATCATTGACAGAAATCGGTTTTCTTAATAATAAATTATGTCAATAATAAAACCGAACAAATCACACACACCTATGTCCATCATGCTTCGTATCTTTTTGTAAAGATAATCGTTTTGGTTCGGAAACATTATTTTCTTTGGGCTCTCCACTTTCGCCAATTGAATCAAGAAGACGTTGTAAAATAGCACTGGGCTTTTTTAATTGAAAATTCATGGTTTCAAACAACAACAACGCCAACGAAATTATTGATATCAATAATTGTCGAAATGCCACTGAAATGGATTATTACATATATTCCTTTCGAACGACAATAATAACGTTTACTCGAATTTTAAATTACGTATCGGATCTACAGACTACATAGATGATAACGCGAACAGAGATAATGCGCAATATAACAATAATTGATAACCCAGAATATTAATGGTTGTAGAGGACACTGCGGCGATCATATGCGCGGTGGTTGTTGACCCCGCACGCGTTACCGGAACAATGATATAGTCATCATCGTAGAACAACTCGAAAGTTTACTACGCTAAGTATACGTTCAAACAGTGCGTTGAAATTAATTTTAAGAAAAGTAAACGCGTACCACAAAGATCCGGACAAATGCGATAAATACTGTTCCGTTTGGTAATATTAGGGTTCGGTAAACCAAAAAAACGAGTTAAACACGACGGAAGTCGTAGTGTTTGCCCATACTTTAATACACAAAACACACACGTGTATGGTATAACGATTCACCTTTCGCCGTAAGACAAATATTTTAAATCGCCCATCTCCCGCGTATTTCGAGTTCCACGGTGTGTCGAAGACAAAACAAATAAACGGACATGATTAACGAAACTGGAGCGTTATTGCCGGTCAAAAATAGCTCCGAGATTGTAAACAAAATGAGCGATCATCCCGTTCCAGTGGGCTATTAAAAATATATTTAATATATCGGCCCTTAAACGGGCCCGACGGGAGTACAGTTTTACGACATTTTCCTTATTTTGTTCGAAACACTTTTGTTTTCGTGTTTAAAAGTTCGTTCGCGCCGACGACGTTTGGCCGACGCCCAGGGAAGCGTTTCTATTTTTAAATCCAACACACCCGACGGACTCGAGCGGCCGTTGATTTCGTGTAAACAACACTGAGTTCTCGTCGCGTGCGTACGATGTTTGTTTCGTGTGCGTTGATCGTGTCCGTTTGCTTACGCCATGTTGTCAGCCAGGAAAACGACAACGTGCCACTCACCGTCCGTAAGTGACCGAAATGCATTAGGGGATTGTTCGTCTGTGATTGACGAGCGTGTAATCTGTCGGTTGTTGTTTGTACACAGTGGGCTTATTCGATAGCGAGAACAGCGTCGAGCAACAAATGTTCGAATTGGCCATCGAAAAGGTGAACATCGACCCGACGTTTTCCAATGTCTTTCTAGTACCCCAAACGCAAGTGGTCGACTCCGCGGACATCTATTCGACTTCCCAAAAAGGTATCACCGTTTTTTGATCACGTGCGCGTCAACCCGTTCATCTTTCGAAATTATTTAAGGTTTTAACAGAAACGTTAATTTCGCGAACATGGCGAAACATTATTCGACGCGCACGAATAATACGAACAATAATAATATTTCGTAGCGAAATCGTTTTTATTTTCCTCCCCGTTCGTTCCAGTACGACAGACACCGAAAAATCGAAATTCTATACCTTCGAAAACGTAGTAGATGTTGTGCAATGCGCGCATTCATGTGTATTCCAATTGTGGTAGACCCGTGGAAAATTGCGGCACTAAATTACGAAAACGTGATCGAATTTTAGTAGGGCCGAATGAATGTCATTTAAAATACAAACCGAGAAATTACTACCGCTCCGTAAGTAACGTCGAAAACTGAATTTATAAACGGTTAATTTAGGGGGTTCACTTTCAAATATCTCGGGGATTTTAATTCGGCAATTTTTTTCGGTACCGGTTAACCGTTTACCACTCGCGTTCGATACCACAAAACAGATGATAGGTACTAGCGGAACGATTCGCAGGCCGACTGATTTAGTCGGCACGATCAACGAATCCGACATTTTACGTTCAAACGTCACGGGCATATATTTTATCGGTGTGAAACGCGCGTAGCGAAACCTGCGGGCGCAACTTGCGCCATTGTGACGACAATGTCCTCCTCCTCTGAAAGATTTAAGATTTGTGACAATCGATTCGTCGATTGATGGAGTGTTCGTAGCGAATTTTATCGTCGTCCGAAATTTGAAACACATGACGTTGCTCGTCGCAAGATCGATACGTTACGACAACGCAATAATAGCGTTGAAAACGAAAAACTAACGCTTTATAAAAACGCCATTAGGAACGCGCGTTTTCGAGTACAAGTTCGGTTTTTCGGACCGCGCACAACGCTCGTTGCCGAAAAATTCGTTCGCGTTTTGACAATCGGCGATGTCGTTTGTGTATACATACGCAACGAGAAATCGTGGCGATTAAAATACGATTACTTTGCCCAGTGTGCGAAACCATGGAGCGTGGCATTGGCGCGGTGTTCGGTCC
>JAIPRN010004304.1:0-15742 GCA_025469175.1 Geopemphigus sp. TES_GeoC_2020
TAATTTCTTTTGTCTTTTTTTTTGTTTTCTTGTTTAATCATTTCTAATTGTCGAGACTAATTGTTCCACAAAGTTTCAATAAATTAAAAAAAAAAAATTAGGGATAACCTCCGTTATTTTCGGTATGTACATCAGTCGTTGACAATACGCGTTCGCAATTGGTCGGTTTTTGTATAAAATGGCGATTTTCGAACCTTTTGCGCCGCGCTACGTTTCGTTATACGTCGTCGAGACTTCGGAACAAGAAACGAAATCACAGACGTGCCAGCCGGTACACTTTTCGACGCCGACAATTCGCGTATGGGAAGTGCCGAGAACGCGGCGTGGTGCGAAAACCGCGACTTTTTTTCGGAAATTCGTCCGATAAAATCGAACGGCAAGTACCGACCGATCGATACGCCATATTTCGTTGGCTACGTTGCTGACAGTTAATCGACGGCCGTATCGAATTACATTTAAAATGTAACGGTATCGTTTGTTTTTGATGTTGTTGATGGACGATGCGCATCTTCGATGGATATCCGACCTTCTGTAAAACGTTCGAACGAGTCAATAGTTACACAACGGCTTAGTGAGAAACGTCCCAAAAAGCCAATTTAATCAATTCCGAAGTTTCCGTACCAATTTTACACATTTTGAAAAAAAAATTTAATACACGCCCGTCGCTCCGTAATATACGTCGTGAAATCGCCTGTTGTCAATAACCAATTAACGATTATATACCGAAATAACGGTGGTCATTTATCTCTAGTTTGGTATAACGGACGTTACCGATAACGGTTAAACGTTTATCGGTAATATTTCCAGTATTTATTGAACACGCCTGGTAAAACCCTTCAAAACAGGCCTCTGTTTCGGCGATGACTTCGTCGTTGGACGTGAACCGCTTTCCACCCGCCTGTTCTTCGGAAACAAATGGAAATCGCCGGGCGCCGGCCGAATTTCCGGTCTAAGTCACACGGCCGAGGCAGCCTATAATTCGACCAGTTTTGACGCGTCATTTTCCGTATTAACGAGAAAAGTACGACCGTTTAAACTTTTCAAAGTTTAAAAAACGTGTACGCGCTACGAAAGTGTTTGGGATTGCGTCGTCGAACACGCGCCCAGAAATCACTTGGAACGACAACGTTGACGTTTTGTACGAAACGTTTTACGTAGTGATTATCCCGACGTTTTGGCGGCAATTAAACGTAAACAATTCGCGAATCGAAACGCGCTATTCGTGCGCGCGCCCCCCGAACGGTTGAAAAATAGCGTCCGTGGGGTTGGGTCAGTGTTGTCGTGACTAGTCGGGCGGCGTCATTTTCTGAAAAAATGCCTAAAAACTATCCGATTATCGAAAACGGACATTCTCCCATCGTTTCGACCGTATCCAATACAAATCGAAACGTTTTAGAGTGACGGCTTATATATATATGGATCATTTCCGATTCGTCTCCCGAGTGCCCGCGGTATAAATAATATTCCCGTTACCCGGACGAACCTATAGGCGAAATTATTCGAATCGCCGTCGTCGTCGTTTATCGTCTAAATTGGCCCGGTGAACGCGTTAACTTTGGTACAAGTGCCACAATTACGTTCTCCCTTTACGTCCGGTACCTCTTCGAATAGCCGAACGCGGCACACCAGCGAGACCCACACGTCCGGCTGTCGTTCGTAGAAACTTTTTTTACGAAAAAACCGCGGCGAACGGCGGTCATCGAGTCGGGGCGTTCGCGCGCACGCTAGTCGAACGGGTCGTGGACGCCCGTGTATTTTTTTTTTTTTCGTTTATTTACGCGACGGGAAGTTTCCGGCGAACTTTGTTTGTCCGTCGTCGACGGTTTCGCGTTTTGCACAAACTTTACACTCGCCGAAACCACCGTGGGTCGTTCCCGCGTGGTAAAAATGGCCGGCGGCGCCGATTTCGACTTCGCCCGGAATCCGTCCCGGCGAAACACCGCGTACATTACGTACTTAGGTACACGAACTCCGGAAACTCCGAGCCCGGGACGGCGCTTGTGGTGCGTTCGTTACGCGGTTCGTCTCGTTAGCCATTGTTTCCCTTTCCCCCCCATCCCTCAAAAAACCACGCGACGTTTGCGCGTAGCTAACGCGGCTCCGTTGACGTCGGCGTTTGTCCGCTCGCCGCTACTAATATTTCGATTGGACGGCGACCGTAGAAACTATTTGGCCGGCGCCTGGAGACGCGGCGGAACCGTAAACAAATTAGTCGCTCGAAACGTATCGTACAACCGTTCGTAGTACCGTAAAATATCCGAAATACGTTTATTATTTTTTAACGTACTACTTAAACGGTATATATATAAACGACCAAATCCGCGCTCGCTTTATCGCCATTTCGATTTGGCTCGTTATATAAATCGAAAATTGTCGGCGTTTTTAACGGCAACAACCGTAAAAATATATCCCGTTATTTCCCGTTCGGAATATTAAAATCTATTTATATATACGATATCGTCGTGGCCGTGGCGGTCGGCGGCTTCCCTCGTAAACATTTTCCTATATATACTCGCTATCGGTCGCATATTTTATGATAATATTTCGGAATATTCTTCCGCTTGTCCAATTTTTAGCTACGTCAGTAAACATTTCTCTTTTGGTAATCATTTTTTGTGTTTTTTGTGTTTTTTTTTCGATATAGTTGTCCGGACTGTCGGCTTTTGTATATTTACATTTTAATAAGAAATTTAATATTTCGTTTTGCATATTACACTCGTCTCGTTCGACGTATAACGGTAGGACTCGGAGGGAATGAGCGAGAGAGAGTTAGAGAGAGAGTGAGGGAGGGAGTGTTAGGGCGAAAGCTAGAGCGAGGGAAGGAGCGAATGATTTAAAACTCATTATATTCTTTTCGTACGTGTCGAAAGTCGAATTCGAGAGTATATTGTGAAATCGCGATATTTAATATATATACGTATACATTTTTCGCGAAGAAGTTCCGGGCGTCGAAGAAATTAGTTTTTTCAAATTCGAAGTGCTTAATCGACATGCGCGCACCGAGCGTTGTTGATGTTATTTGTTTTCGGGGAATTGTCCGGAACACGCGTATTTGCGCTTCACAAAGTTTACATTTTCCATAAAGCCCGCGCGATGTATACGTACGTGGTCGGTTAGGCTGAGTGAAAAATCAATACCGGTACCGATTTCGATCGATTTCCGGGGTTTTTTTGGGTTTTATTTTCCAAAAATTTCGTAACGGTATGGTTTCGCCATTTTATCGGGAGCGAACATAATTCGATTATTTTTCGAGCGCTCTCGTTCGGGCGTCGAATTTCGGAAACAGACCTGATACGCAATCGCGCTTGTACCGCCGAAAAACGGCTCCGTTTTTTTTTTAAAATACGCTCGCGTTTTTCCCGTACACAAACATCCACACAGGTAGCCGCCGCCGTTATTTCCGACGTGTAACTCGTACGCAAAGGACGCACGGACGACCGACCGCGAGCGTCGCGTTTATTATTCGGCCGATCGAAAGTTTTTTGTTTATTAAGTTGCGTCGAACCACTAGTTGCTGTATACAATATTTACGTCCTTCGCCCTCGGGACTTTTCTTTCGATTGTGAATCGGACGGGTTTTTTTTTTTATAGACATCTCTCGCCATTCAATAACGAAGCCGGACCACCGCCACGGGGGGGGAGGGGGAGGATACGTTAGCCACCGGGCCCGTTACGCGTATAACGGCGACGATTCTCGCGTGTTCGCGTCGACGGGGGGACGGGCTACGACGAAAAATCGTTCCCGGGAGATACGGAAAGGGTCCGACCCGGCGGGGGGGCCGGTCGCGAATTTTCTCGGCCCGGTAACCGACGGTCGGGTCAGCCACGTACGAAACGTTTTTACCTGCGTAACGCGGCCGATGTGATGGGGACGGGTGGGCGGCGTTCCCGCCGTTGTTGTACGCGGCGTGTTTACCGTTCGATTGAATTTCTTCGTTTCTAACGTCCCCGGGAACCGAAACTTTCGCGCTCTTCAATTACTCCCCGCAACGCCGTGTGTCCGTCCCTTCCGGGTGCGCCGTATTCCATTAGTAATTATACACCTTCTCGGGGCCACGTCGCCGTCCCTTATATTCGCGTACAAACAAAATTACCCTTCGTTTCCCGTTACCACCCGCGCGTTCGTTACATTAGGCCCCGACAGACGTATAACACAGCCGCGCCACGTACCGTCTGGAAACGTAACAGGGGCGTGTTTGTTCTTTTTTACGCCAATATAAACGCGGCGGGTTATTATTTAACCGGGACGAACACTGCCGTCGTTTCGGGTACAAATTATGGAACACCGAGACCCCCCCCCCAATTTACAAACACAACCCGTTTCGTAGGCCGCCGACCGTTTTCGAAATACGGAAACGAATTCAACGATCGCGTTTGTTGAAATCCCCTGGGCCGTGTTCGTATTTACGATAAACAGTCCCGAAATGCCGACGACCGTGTCCCGGACTTGTCAACGGGAAATAGTTTAACGTAAAACGTTAGCGACCATTCGTTTGCTCGGCGAGGGCACCGCCGGATGAACAAAACATCATCCCGCCGCTTGTTATTATCATAACGGAATAAAGGTGGCATCTCTGTGGCGTCCACGCCGGCGTTTCGTTTTTAACAAACCGTTTTGACTTGAGACTGGAACGTGTTTAGGCGGCGGCACTTGCGGGCCGCGTAATATGATGTACACGTTTGAACGCAAACGATTGTCCCGTTCGTTGGGTCGGTGAAATCGCGCGGGTGTCGTTTCTCGACGTCCGGATTTATCGTTAACTTTTTCGTTTTAATTCGACGAAGCCTTTCCATCAATCGCTATCGCGTGTATATATATACATTTAATATTACGTAAAGCATAATATATTGTTTCCGGGCGAAGCGAAAGCGCGCGCGTGCCTTAATTGCTCGTCGTATGGGCTTTTCGCGGTTAAGTGAATCGGCCAAGTTGGTGAATAATTGAACGTAATTCGGTAGGTCGTTTAAAGGGTCCCGGGGATTGTCCCCGGGTTGATCGTCGAACGCGAAACTAATTGCCGTACCGGTGTATATACCGGGTGACGGTGCGGTAACGCGCGGGTTATAACGAGCGTAAACGTCGGTTTTTTTTTTTTTTATCCCGAATTCGGCCGAGTTGTTCGTTTCGCTTATACCAGCCGTCGCGCGCGACAATGCCGCGGTGTTTTCGTATTTGTTCGCATCGTTATCGATAACGACGACGAAACGGAATTTACCCCTAAAAATAAACCGGCCACTCCGTCGTGTCACGTTCGTTGTGACAACGCTAATATATAACGTTCTCGTTTCCGTCGGTCAACCGCGTCGCCACTCGAACGTACGCGTTTTACTAATATCGGAACGGTCCGTCATTACCGAGGGGGGGGGATTATGCCTACCAACGCGCGCGCGTATCGACCCGTCGAACGGTCGTCTAATCGGCGAACGGTATTCGTAGCTAATCGAAATCGACGTTTTCGCCGCCAACGCGGCGGCTGGATGGTAGCTTATCGAATAAAAACGCGATCGGGCGATACGTCGCGTTTGTCGTACGTACTTTACTACTCCGGTAACTTCGTCACGTGTAGTTCGCGTATACACCGTCCGTCTATGCAGGTAAAGCGATTTGTTGTATCGGCTCGGGTTCTCGTTTCTATTATATATAGAAAATCTAATAGAATTTCCTAACTGTTTGTTAACCAGTGCACACGCGCGTCATTCTCTTTATACGTATATACCTATATTTATATACCTAACTCCAATGATCCTTATAATTCCACCGCGTTTTAGTAACAGTGTGTATACAAGGACCCCTCGTATATGATGGGTGAAGGACGAAAGTTGTGTCAAACTCTGGGCGAAAAACTTTTATTTCTAAGTGTTTCCAAACGCAATTTTCGTCGTAAATCCGTCGAAACTTCTTACGACGCACACATATATAGGTATATCGTCTAGTTGGCGCCTTTCTTTATCGTTATATGTATATATAATAAGCCGACGCGTCGGAAATCTTCGAATTTATCGTTTTAGCCTATCAAATATTTAAACGGAAACGACAACGCGTTAACCTTGGCCTAGCCACCCCCTAGCGAGTACCGCGTAAACTATAAGGTGCCGAAAAATCGACAATAAGAAACGGTAACGCGTTATCGACACGCTTTTTCGTTTTGTATTATTTATTTCCGATTCCCTTTTATTCGCGTATATATATATATATACGTATTATCGACGTTTCGAGAGGATTCAGAATTTCGGGCACCCTCCATACCTCCCCCCCCACATACACACACACCGCCCGAAATCCCCGAGGAAATTTTCCTCCGTCCTCTCGCGAGTTCTTTCTAGACCGTAAAACCTGTATAATGTAAAACGTAACGTTTACGCGTTTTAATCTCGCTTTCAGTTCGTTATCGGACGCGGCAACAACAGTTTGCTAAGGACCCGTTTATAAACGTTACACGGCCCGGTACGCGTTTCCGGCGCCCAAGTCCCGTAAACAGTTTCGTTGGAATCGGCTATAAATAATAAGGAAGATAATACGCCGCTTCTCGGCATCTATATGACCCGTCAACGGTTTATTCCGATCGGTTCTACGACGAAATATTAAACGTATATATACTTCCACTATTCTTGAGCTCTACCCGAGCGCCGATTAATATATCCACCTTCGTGACGCGTTCCTTATCCGCGGTTTTCCAATTCCGTCAACCGGGCCGGCGCGATCCAAACGACGATATCGAAATACCGTTTTCAACGGGGGGACGTGCGCGCTAAATTTCGCCGGCGTTTCAAAGCGCGCCGGGGTCACGTCTCGGGCGAATCGGTGACGGTGTGAAAAATCAAATTTCGCCGTCCGACGAACCGTAACCGCCTTAATAGCGCGACGAACGTGTTCGCCAACGAATCGCCGGCCGACACGCGCCGAATTTTGTTCGTTACCATTTCGCCGCGTGCTATCCGACCTGTAATTGGCTATTAATCGCCACGCGCCGAGTAAATGTATAATCGCGCCAGACGTTCGGTAGTCGGACGACGATTTCCACTCGTAATTCGTCTCCGTCTCTAGGGGACCGTGCGCCCGTACGGCGTTTGTGGATGGTGTGTAAGCGGCCGCCGCGGCACTTTCGCCGGCCGTCGATATCGCGCGCGTTCGTTAAGCGAACCGACCACGGAATTAACGACGCGAATAGAGACGTTTGTAACCGGTTCGTCGACTTTCCGACGACAATTTCGAATCATTCGAACGTGCAAACGCCCCGCCAAGTCTGCTGAACTCTCGGACGAGCACTCCGTGGTACGATCTCGTTTCGTGTAACAAACAAAAATGCTTACGCGCCGGCGTCGACATTTCCGTTTGCGCGCGAGTTTTTCGGAAATTCGGATCGTCTACTCCGAATTCGTCTTTTCGTCGTTGTTTTCCGAAACTTCGGCCGAACGACGTCCGCTTCGGTGTCCACACGTTCGTTCGGCCATTCGCCAACTTGCCAGTACACTCGCGAATAAAACCGGTTCGACTCGCACGCGCGAAAAAATAATTCGACACAAGGCCCGGGGTTTCGTCACGTTAATCAGAATGGATAATGAATTTTATAAAAAGTGTAGGTAAATCTGATGAACAAATTCGCCGTCTTTTTGGAGGAAAATCAGTATGACCGTACCCGCAAAAAAAAAAAAATGTTTTTGTAAATACGTAAATTATTCGTGAATCAATTTTTGATTTAATAACTAGCTTATCCTAGGTGAAATCAAAATTGAATAGGGGTAGGATTCACATTATTGCCATTTTGATCGCGAAAACTACCAAATTGATTTTCCAGACAATCCTGACTTAATCTATATGTACATAGTGAATATTGAAGAGGTTGTTGGGGTCGATTTCGTCCCATAATTGTAACGAAGAATTTTTAGTAATTTGCCGTCCCTTTCAAAATGTAATTCGGCGCGTAACATCGGTTAGACATTAATAATTCACCGTTTACAATTTTGGTTTCCAAGACACGCCCCTACATTTTAAAACGTCTAACATATAAAGTAAGCGTCGCCTTTGGGACGTAGCGTTTTGAAACGGTCATTTTTAAATTAGGCGGTAAACACGTGCATCACAAACATCATAAAAATGATTTACCGACGATTAGGTTTCGTCCATTTGTTTCGGCAGGCACATTAACACTCTTAAATGTTATCAATAATAAGCGGCCGTTTTTTCGGAGGAAAATAATATCAATAATAATCCGCGATAACGTTTAAGAGTGTCCAGAGCCTGGTTTTACTTTGTACGGCCGTTAATGATTTAAAACGAACAACGTCGCGTCGTTCGACGTGTCCTTTCTTCGTCGACCGGCAGGCGTGCGCACCACTTCGGCGGGCGTCGCTGGCCGGGGAATCGGTCGCGGCCGTTTTTTTTCGTTATTAACTCGCCCGCTGTTTCACTTATCGAACGTACCTCGGCGGAGGGAAAGTGTATCGAACGGGACGACGACGACGACGACGACGACGTAGCCTTGTATTATTATAAATATACGTACGTGTCGTCAACGGCGATTAGGACGCGTAATTTTTCGGGGAGTGGGAGGGGTTGTTTAATACGTTTGATGAATCACCGCGAGCGTCGGTCGCGCGCGGTGTTTGGAAAAAAAAACCGGGGGGACGGCGGTACGTATAAATAGAAATAACTGATCGATCGGTGACGGCGTATATTAAACGTATTTTTTTCGCTCTTTGTCGAAATCTATATATGTGTACATATATATCTATATACGGAAGGGTGGTCTGATGCGCGTGTAGAAGGGATTTCGCGCCGTCTCGCGCCCGGATGGCCTTTTAAAAACTCTGTCAGGACCCGTCGCACTTGTTTGCGCTCTTGACGACCGTCGAGGGATAAGAGACGCGTGTACGAGTGGACCGGGGCGCGTTTTCTCCGCCGCCGTCGGCTCGAATTTTCGTCGACTAAAAGTCGTTTATCTTGCCATATACGTCCGTCCAGAACAATCGACACGTCCGTCGTTATTATTTCCGTGGCCGTTCTCGCGTAAATATCTCTCTGCACGCGCGTTTTCGAAAAACTCACCTCGTAAGTTTTTCGTAGAAATTCGATACTATTTCGAAATCTCAAACTAAGTACATCTATATATGTATCGCATAATAATCGCGGTTGCCCGGGCTTAGGAGGGTATTTCGGTAAAGTTATTGGGAGCGAGACGTAGTATGCTTCGGCCGAAACAATCGGATCGTTTTCCGAAAAAGTTTGCCCGCGAAAATTCCGCCCCCTTAATTTTCCGAGTACTAAAGCCGACGTAATTTAGCCAGCCAACGGCTCTCCGTGTTATCGACCGATATCACGTACACGTATCGACTTTAGGGAGATATTATATTCGGGTCAAAGAGAACGGGACTTTTGGCACCGTAAACGAAATACTCCTCGGGATTATATTTATGCGCGCGCGAGGACGGTATCCGTGCGTCGCAGCATTTTAGCGTCGGACGGACGGCTACCAGACTACACTCTGTATGAGGTTTACGACGACGCGTTTTCCCGGTTTTTCTGCCGTTAACTGACTAGGCTAAGGGGAGGTGTGGTTGAGTGGTTGTTTGCTAGAGACTCGGATGACAGTAGTAGCGCTTCCTACCGGAGGGGCGGGCAGCCCTGTGAAGGTTCTTGTTGGAAGTCAAGTAGTGCGCAGTGCTACGTTTCGGACTGCCCCTCGAGTCTAGACACCAGTTTGGTGAGCTAACGACATTTCTCCACGCGGGAACGTCGATAATAATATATATATCGGTGGTCGTCGTACGTTCGTTCGTGTGTTCGATCGGACGACGAGAACGCGTTATCGGTACGCGCGCGGCGTTGTTTCCGATTCGTTGGCGATTATAACGTTATTAAAAATGGTCAGTCCGAGCGAAACGCGTTTCCGAAACCGTGGGAACCGAAACGGAACCAATGTTCGTACGGCGGCAACCGAACTAACGGACACACGGGGCGAGCGCCGAAACGAAATAATAACGTTTTTTTTTTCGAAACGCTATTATTGATATTACGAAGTCGTCGTCGTCACTAACGCAAACGTATACGAAATTGTATTTGACAGGATTCGGCGAGAACGAAGCCGGCCGATCGATTATCGTGACGTTTAACGCGCGGCGAAGTCCAACAAATACGTTCGTAACGGAACGGTTTTTCGAACCGGAAAAGTTTACACGGAAATGGCCGACGCCGAATTCTCCCGGTCATGTGTACGTATTTGTCCACCGGATGGGAACGTTCGGTTCGATTCGTTTTACTCACCCGAACTCCGGCTAAAGTTACGCGAGTGGCTATTTAATCGTTCGTTTACGTAACGCGATTATCGTAGCGACCGTAGATTACGCGTAGTCGTCAAATTTCGCCGATTAAGCGACCCACCGCCATCGGGCCCGAACGTCCCTAAATTAACGTTCGCCGATTTCCCACGTTACGGCTCGTCCCCCTGCCATGAAAATTCGACCGATTTCGTAGGGAATCCCGTTTATCGACGATCCGCGCGAAATAGAAAAAACAATTACGTTTTTTTAAACACGTTTCCCACCGCTCACGCCGATTATTAATGGAATACTACTCGACGAACGGCTTTCGTCCTAGTAAACGAATTCGTCCCGTCGAGTAAACGCGTAAAAAAACCCGATACACGTGGCCGGTCCGATGAGTACTTAGCCTCGCCGGCCGATGGCGCCAGGTTATCGCGAGAGTGATTTGTGTGTAGTATTCTCGTAGACTGTCGACACATTTCGGCCGACTCGTGGTTTCGTGTTGACCGCGTGTCCGCGGATTTTAGAGAAAAAAAAATGGAAAACGAGCGACATCGGGGTGGGTGATTCGATTATTGTTTTTGGCGGGGGAAATGGCGCGGCGGACGCTCACTTCGATGGCGCCCGTTGAAAATTGGTGTGTGACGTGTTCGACGTGGTCGCACGCCGGTTTTCGACGAGCCCGGGCGCCCCGAAAATGGCTACCACGGTGGATAACGTGACGAAAATCCGCGAGTATTGGCGGACCGCCGATCGAAGGGGCGGGGATAGCTGGAATGTGTAGGCGTCTGAAGAGACCGCGTGGCGCGAGAAAGGTGTCGGCGGCGCGACGGGCGCAACCGTGAGACCACACTTCGGAGCAATGTTGGGACGCTGTTTTAAGCGCAATCCGATTTCCGCGTCGTTCGCGTGACCGTCGACGAAACATGGGGATGATCCCCACTGGTACACACCAGGGACCCAAGGAACAGTGGAC
Source organism: Geopemphigus sp. TES_GeoC_2020 (assembly GCA_025469175.1). NCBI lineage: Eukaryota > Metazoa > Arthropoda > Insecta > Hemiptera > Aphididae > Geopemphigus > Geopemphigus sp. TES_GeoC_2020. The sequence continues at coordinate 11,237 of JAIPRN010004304.1, forward strand.
TTCACCCGGCGAACGTGCCCCGAAGAAGACTGTACGGTGATGGCCACAGTTTTCTGGGACGCGCAAGGCGTGATCTACAGCGGCTACACCTGGGCAAAAGGGCTATGCCGAATTATCGGACGGATTCGCCGTCGAATTGCGGAAAAAAACGGTCCCGGTTGGCCAAGAAAAAAATGCTCCTCCACCGTGACAACAACGCACCTCCGCCTCGATCGAATTGCGCTACGAACTGCTGCCCCGTCGTATTCTCCAGGTTTGGCCCCGCGCGACTTTTTTGTTTTCAAATTCGAAACAAGTCACTCGCCGGGCGGACGTTTGAGTCGAAGGGGTGGTCATAGCCGCAACGGTGACCTACTTTGCAGACTTAGGGAAAACGTATTTTTCAGACGGGCCAAAGAAGTTGGAGCATCGTCGCTGGGTCAAGTGTACGGGGCCAATAGGGGACTATGTTGAGAAATAAATCGCCACTTTTTCAAAATTCTCGTTTTTCTTTCGTAACCTAAGTACTTATCGGACCGCCCTCTTATATGTATATATAAAAGTAGCGCCATGAAATTAAAAAAAAAAATAATATTATACGCGACGACCCGGAATACTGTCCCACACGGCGAACTTGGCGAAAACCAAAGTGTTGTTGGAAAACGCGGTATTACTCTCCGAACGGCGGCGTGGTACATCGACTTTGAATTCGTCGTCCGTCCGGCGGTTCGTTCGTACCGAGTTGTTCCGTGGGACGTTCGGTCACGCGAAACTATTCGCGAACAACAGTGTAGATGGCGCCGCGATCCCGTTCGACAATCGCGATATTATTATCGCCGTGACGGTTGTCAAACGCGCGCTTATTGTGTCGTCGTCGCGGCGACGAATTCCGAACGTTTCTGAAAAACAGGCACCGGTGCGTACGGCGGCTAAATTCGATCGTTACGGCGAACTCTAAAACGGTTACCCCCGCGCACCACTCGGCCAAAACCTCCCCTTCCGAGGGTCAAACTAAGCCGTAAACCGAAATTGTGTTCAACTAATAGTAGTAGGCGTAGTATATGTAATAGTAGTAGCGAAGTAGTATATATAGTAGCCGTGCCCCCGCCGCCTTATTAAGTTCGTCCTTTCGCGTACGCACGCGCGTACTATTTAATTGAATTAACAGCGCCCGGTACGTACGTCCGTTATTATAGTCGATATATCGTTCCGTTCCTCCACGGTAAAATCGCGATTCTTAGGGTTTCTCGAAAATCCCTTCCCCGGCACACCGTGGACGAAACGAAAGTAGAAACGGTTTCGACAATATAGAAACCGTCGGAGAATCGAACACGCCGGCACAAAAATGGTCGTAGTGTACGACGGGCGGGTGTGTGTTTTTTTTTTTTTTTTTTGGCGAACATGAGACGAAAACGTCGCGTACTTTTGGTATTATCGCCGCCGCGGGTTCGCCGAAAATACCGGCGGACGACATTCCGCCGTTTCGTTTTTCGGCTAAATTTTCGGTACATTTTCGGGACGCGCGCTGTACAGTCCGCTAAAGCGTAACGGCCTCCGTAATGTGTACGGGGGCGTTATTCATTGCGTTACGTTTATCGCGTTCCGCTGGCGTGTGTGGTATCCTCCTCGTTCAGACGATATCGCGAATATTTTACGTAATTTTACGCGCCGAGAGCGCCAGTACGTGATTCGAATCGCAGTTTTCGCTCGTCGGTCCGTTCGCCAAAACTCCCGGATATCTGTACGCGTACCGTCGACGTATAACACACTAAGCGGGTGTTTCGAATACTATTCCCTACTATTATATATATATGTAATATACGTTGGTCCGTTAAATATTTTACGCGTCCTCGATTTCTTTTCAACAATTCCATCGGTTCCATATATATATATATATATATTTTTGGCCCGAAATCGGTTCGGTCTTAATAATATAACCTATACCCCGTCCGGACTTTACCGAAATTTAATCGCGTGTTTTCTCCCATTTCGAACGTTACGGCGACGCGCCGCATCCCGGACCGCTTGAACAGGCCCGTTTTCCGGTACTGACGTGAAACTCGGTACGGCTATAACGGTACCGACTTACTTAAATTTCACGAAATGTGTGTCTCGTTTTACATACGGGACGCCGCGTTGTGTCACGGACGCGCTCCTCGTGTGCCGACAATAGACGACGCCGTTCGTCCCCCGTACGTGTTGGCGGCGAACGATGGTGGTCAGTTTATCGGACGCGGAGAACGGCCGCGCGCGTTTTTGTCGTTTTTCTAGCCACGGCCCCGACGATACGTTTTCGCGTTCGTACCGAATTCGGAGTACGACGGGTTAGTGGGACACACAAGCGTCTAAACGATTCCCCCCCTCCCCCAGTGGAATCCGTCCGACGAGTATTCCGTGGAATACGTCGAGGGCGCTCGCGTTAGTTTCCCGTGAATATACCGAAGAGAGGCTACAAAGTGTGCCTTAGAACAACCGGTTCATCGAACAACGACGTATTGCGGGAGATAACCCGGCGACCAATATTAGTTGCCGAATTTCGAAAATCGTTTTGCGCGTACGAAATAACGTAGAATGTATCGTTTCTTGTATACCACTCGATCGTAGCTTTGTTTTTTATAACGAAAATATGGCGAAGGCACTAAAATTATACCCGAGCTAAAAACGAATACGTATATATATATATCTCGATGGAAATCGCGTAAATAAACGCGGAGATACCGGCGGTTCACGTCGCCGGTGAATGTTTCGTCGTAGTGTAATATAACTGTTCGCGTTTCATTCAAACGTGAAAATATACGTCGGAATTATATTCGTTGGTCGTCGACGTTTTTTCCAAACGCGCTGTATACGATATTATAAAATATATATATAGAACGTTACGTCCCTCAACCGCAACCACTGAGGAGGGAATTCATGGAACGGGGGGGGGAACCGCCAATGCAATCCGAGCCGCGTCGTCACCGTCACGAACGGGGGATCGGGTTATTCCGCCGGGCGGATGGCGACTGTAAAGTAACACCGCAAGGGGTAGAGTGCCCCTTTTAGACCACTATTGGGCTTTGCGCGTGCGCGTATGTAAGTGTATATATATGTATATGGAAACTATCGGGGGTTTAATGTTTTGCGCGAGACGGGCGGCCACGTGTAAGCGCTAAAAACGTTTTCTTTTTTTGTGTCCGGGGTGAGCCGTTCTTTATATTCGGTTCGCCGTCTAGCTTTCCACGAAACCAACGCGGCGATCCCTCCGAACAAAATCTGATCACGAGCCGGCGCGAACGTGTAACCTCCCCGGGGCCGCCAATACGGTTCAGGTTCCGCGGGAAAATGGTCGAATTTCCTCCGGCCCGGGGGGGGGGTGCAATGGTACGGACGTGCGTGTCCGTACGTTGCCGATTTTGATCCGCGCGGGGCCGTTTGTCGCTTATACCTTTTCGCTTATAGTTTCTCCGCCGCGCGCACAGTACTTACCTTTTGGTAAATCGAATTGTCCGTACGCGATTGGGCTATCGATTTTCGAAAACGCGACGACGATTCCGCGGCCGCCGCTCGGCAAATTCGAACTTTGCGTCCGGCCGTTATACATATTCGCCGCCGCGGACCGATCGAAAACGGATTCCGTAACGTTTTCCGGGCACACGCGACCGTAGATACCTTGTACGTCCTCCCCGCGTGTATCTACCGTTGTTGTTGTTCTCTCCTGGCAGCGATCCCCTCGCGCAAAATAAGTTCACGAATCCCACTACAGTTCGCATCTACATAAATATCAGAAAGCGAAAGTAAGTTTTCTTCTTTTTTTAAAGTTCCCCAGGTCGCCGGCACGTTTTCATACGATCGTCACGGTTAATATTCGAAATGTCGCGCTAACACGGTAAACTCGTCGGGGTTGGTTTTTTTTCGTTAAACGGGAACGTCATTCGTACGTATTCAATTACGGTGTCACGAGACAATTTTACGTAGATTTTCTTGATCGTGCACGTTCGGCGTGGAAAAATCGTAGTAAAATTGTCGGCGCATCGCGCCCGAAAGACGACGGCGGTCGCCGTTCAAATTACGTACATTTTCGCCGTAAAGGGATTTACCGCGTTTTTTTATATTATTTGTATTATTTTCGCGCAAATTCTTAAGCGCCGCTATACGCTCTTTTTCCGCGTACCCTACACATCGACGACCCCGCAAATACGTACATATATTCGGCGATTCGATATCGACCGGGTCGCTTATTATTACGAGGACCACACGTTCGATAAATCGCGATTTCACCGACGGTTAGTTATGGTCAACCGGTATTAGTTTCCCGGGTATCCCGGGGCGATTTTCAAACGTATTTCACGTTATCCACGGCGTTCATCATTTGTCCGCGACATTTCGTGCGGATTACGTAACGGTATCGAAACGGTGTTGTTACGACCACCATAAAAGATCCGTAAACAGTTGGGTATCTGAACGATAAAAAAAAAAAAGTCAACGTAACTAGTAAACTCGTATTTAGACCGGTTTTGGGTTTTTTTTTTTTTTTTTTTTTTTTTT
>JAIPRN010004305.1:0-15740 GCA_025469175.1 Geopemphigus sp. TES_GeoC_2020
CGTGAAATGGACCTTCCTGACCGAAAATTTATTTTCAAAAAAAAAAAAAAAAAAACGATACCGCCCGATGCCCGTGGACAAACGTCCGTCGGACCGACCGTAAACGGAATATGTTCGTTAGGCCGGCGGCGGACGGTGAAACGAATTCCGGCGAATTCCTTTTATCGAACGGAACACCCTGTACACGGCGTACGTGTCCGCGGAACGTTTCGCGTACGCGAAAACCCGACGCGTTACCGTAGCGCCCGTAACGATTTACAATGGGATTTTTCAATTTTGAAAATTTCGCCCCGCCGTCTCGTCGTCCGCCGCGGCGCACGTGCGCGGGCAGGTCGGCTTTATATACGAGCTCATCGCGCACAAAAAGCTTTCCGGTGTCGGACACATGTAGCTTTTGTATTTCGTATTACGTGCCCGCCCGTGTATATATATACACCGTGTTCGTTTACTCTTCCGCGCGTCTCCTGTCTGTATGTGCACGCGAGAAGGGGGGTGGAAAGGCCAGTCGTTATTACACACACACACACACACAGACGGTCGCGATTCGAGAGGGCGGCGCGCGTATTTTTATTCGCGCCGAATTAATGGCGGCGGCGCCGCGACACGATCGTATACAATATACAAAACGACCGACGTAGTCGTCGTCGTCGTCGTCGTAGTCGTCGCGCCAAATATTATCGTTCGGGCCGAACGCATTAAAACACCGCGTGGTCCTCCTTTACTGCCGCTGATGGCATTTGCGTGTACACACACACACACACACACGTGTATACGTAATATCCGTACGTGAACGGTTATGGGGGCACTGTCGTTATTGCCAGTCATAAATTAACGGCCTCCCCTCTTTCGTCGCCCGATACGAACGCATTTTTCCCCCCTTCGGGTTTCGCGACGCGCCACGGACCGTCTAGGTTTTTGGCTGACCGGTGCCCGCCGTACCCAAATCCCGTCTACCGGCCGTTAGGTTAGGGTCGCCGTCGTAACACGGACGATCGTGTTCACCGAACTCTCGGACGTTCGTCGCGAACCGTTGTTTCCGTGGTCCGGTGGTATTCCGTTCGTCGGACCTTTATTCGTACCCGACGGGTAGTTGAGCGACGTAATCCGCCGGCCAATGATCGGTTCGTCGAGAGCAAGTGACGGTGAATGTCCGACAAACGTCCGCGACGACGAACCCAACGAAACGACACGTACACGAACGCAATGCCGACGTTCGCGACGCGTCTACCGGGGACGAATCGTCGCGTTCCGATGGTAACGCCACTTGATTGGTTATGAATCGGAACGTTCAGGCCCGCGGGGAAATCGTTTCCCGTTTCTCGATCCGTTAGAAATCTCCGTCCAAGCGCGCCGTGTACGTGCACGGACAACCAACCGCAGTCGGTTATCCGCGCTTTCGTCAACGGTCCCTTCTCTTTCCCCCCCCCCAGAGTACAATGACAAAGCGTATTTTCACGGCGCTCGTAGTCACGGATTCGGACGAAACGTATCGTTCGCCGCGTCCCCCTATAATGTACGTTATTCGAGGTCGAATCCGCCGGGCGCGTAACGGAATATTAAGTCGAACCGTTTGTTCGGGAAAATTCGATTTGCCCGGGACGACGCTCGCGAATATTTCCACCACCCGTTGGATAACGAAAAACGACGGGCACGCGCCTGTGTGTGTGTGTGTACACTCAACGGCGGCGTAATAAACGGTCTTAAAAGTTTCCGGGGCCGGACGTTAAAAGTTCGGAACCGATTTCGGCTCGAACGCTTTTTTACGACTTCGCCGGGACCCCGAGTACATTCCTTTATCCCGTCGGGGCCCGTTTACGCGACTACTTCCCTATTAAACGATTCACGTTATATATATATATTATCGTCGTTCGTTAATATTGCGCGACGACAGTTGCCGGTTATTGCGGCGGCCCGAGCTCAACAAGTCGTTTCGCGTACGGGCGCGTAGTTGGCTTACGCGCGAACGACGAAATAAACGCGCAAGGGAAAACGTATCGGCGTCGGGTACGCGCGCGATCGGCGAAGAAAAATCGTAATTAACCTCCCGTCGTTCCCCACCGCCGGCCAGCCGTAACCCGCGGTCGTGGTTTTCGGGTCGATTTACGTGTTTACGCCGTTATTCCCGAACGCGATTCAACCGTACGGTGAACCAACACGGGGACCGTCTTCGGGTCTAATATACATCGCGTTTGCGGTAAAAGAGAAAAAAAAACGGAACGTGCCGTTTTTATTACGGTAACGCGTTCGCTGTTGTCGGTCGGATGTCGCGTAGGTGATACGACGCGAAGAAACGGCGATCGGAATGGATACGAACGTAACGAGCGGAACGGCGACCGGTGTGTGGCGGCGGACTCGAGCGTCGTACGTTCCAGCGGATTTACGAGCGGTCCGCGATTTTAGTGCCGCCGAGAGCTTTAAGTTTAGACGAGGAGCCGGTGGTATCGTAAACCTGGGGGGCGGAGAAACGCGATTTCGCGGTCGGCCCGTAAAATATTTAACAACCGGACGCCGCGGTACGTTGGCGCGGAGTAGGCGCACCAGCAGCTGCGTCGCCGTTATATAGAAATCGCGTCGATATTTCCGGGCGAAATTTACGCGCGTTTCGTTTCCGAGCCCGTTTACGATATATACGTAGGCGACGGCGTATAATTTATACGCGCGCGCGAAGTTTTTACGGGTCTCGGGCGTCCTATTATTTAAAACGATTCGTTCGCGGCGATACGATCGCGCCGCGTTACGATATCTACGGGACGAACGTACCGAGTCCGCGACGTTATTCGACGGACGGTATTCGGGGGAAAACGGGCCGTCCGGACGAATTGTACGAAAACGCGCGGGGCCGTCGGTACGGCCGCCTGGATTCGTTCGGTCGGCGGTTGTACGCTCTATAGTTTCGCGTGCGTATTATTGGTGGCGGCGCTACAGCGCACCGGCGCGCGTCGTAATCCGACGCGATCACCGTCGAAACTTTGCGCGCCCTCGCGACGGCGATAATAAACGCAACGTAAACGGCATACACACGTACGTGCGCGGCGAAGTCGACGACGATACGGAGGGGACGGGTGTGTATGCGCGCGCGTACGTACAAAGCTTAAACAGCCTCGGGGTCCTCGTGACAATGAAAAACGGGCTTACGTAAACGCTCGCGTTTAAAACTTCGAGCCACCGCCGGCGGCGAGCGTGCGCGATCCGTATCGGGAACCGACGGCGCGGGGCCCGTCCGATAATCCGTCGGCGACGTGCCCGCCGCTCCCTGCCCGCCGGCCAACGCGCGTATACGCGTACGTTACGTACGAGGCGGAGGGACGGGCCCGTACGTTTTCGGCATTTTGGAAAATCGCCCAAAACTCGTTCCGTTACGATACGGCGGATACCACCGGCGCTATTAACGGCGTTCGCGTAAAAGGGAGCGCGTAACGCCGGCGGTGGGGCGGGGGGGTGACCCGTTAAATCGCGCGTCGGCAAAAAGAAAAAGATCGCGAAAGCCGCGATCGCTATCTAAATGTTACGGATACCGTTTCCGGATTCACACCGACGCTGGTACACGCGCGCGACGAAATTATCGTTCGTTCACGAATTTCGGACAAATCTACCGTCAAACACGAAACGAATGGTGGACGATTAGAACCTAGAAGAGTCTCTCGAAAATCGATTCGACCGAATGTCAAACAACAATCCCGCTACGACGATCCGACGAAAACGGGAAACCGTCGAACGGAAATCGTCACGTCCGGTCTTCGTCACCCAACGGTTCCGTACGGGTCGGTAAACCGGTTACGATAGCGCGTAATGTCTAAAACGCGAAAAAACCAACGGCGTACAATACGATTAACGTTCGTTCGACAATCCGCGCCTGTCCGTCCGTCGACTCGCGTAATTTATAAACCGCGCCGATCACGAGACGTGACGTCGTCGTGTCCGCCGCAGTTAACCGTTACGTACAACGTCCACGCGAATCAGCTGTTTAACGAGTTTTCGTAAATGTCCGCGAACGCGCGTATTTCTCGTCGTCGTTTACGCGGGCCGAGAAATCGTAAGTCAACGGTCGTTTTTTTTTTCTTTCAAAAACGAATTCCCGATATTTTCGGTCGAACCGAACGGCGAATAGGACGCGCGAAATCGTCCCTACAGTCCTACGGGCTGGTACGCGAACGTTTTAATCCCTCGACTCGTCCGGATACTACGTGTATATATATATGGTGGCGTGTGCTCGTCGATGATTTCTCGGTTCAGACAAGATCGGGCGTATAGCGCGTAACCGTCCAAACACCCGTTCACTCGTACCGTCTAATCCCGAATTAATCGACAGGTGGACAGGGGGGTGGGGGAAATCGGTGACCGAGACGAATAATATTACGAAACATCCACCGTCGCGAACCACTCTACACTTTCGTCGCGTATAACGCACGTATAAGTACGGTACAGACGGTACCGGGACGGGCGGTAATCGTTTTTTTTTTTTCCCCCGATTCTCGTCAAATCGAAGTTCCGACCGACCGACGATATTCCGGCGCGTTTATACCGAAAATATTAAATTCTCTCCGTCGAAATCCGTCTCCGGCGCTTCCGCTCGTTTCCGAGATATTTATATATTACGTACATTACGGGCGTGTCCGTGGACAAACGCCATTACCGGTGACTCGTACCCGATCGCGCTATTTCCGCTAGACGAATGTATATCGGGACGGTGACTCGCGTACGCGACGTGGGGAAAACGAATTAATCGGCCGACGCGGCGACTTTCGTCGATACACACACACACAACCCGAAACGACGGTCGAGTTTTACGAAAAGGACGTTCACGCTGTCGCCGATTGTTTCCCCCCGCAATTATACGGCCCGTTGCCGCTCGTTGTCCGCGCACAACGAATTACAAACCGGTCGCCGCGAATGTAAAATTACAATTACGTGTTCCGAGTACGTCGGCCGGTGTAAGCGACCCCGGGCCGTTTGTAAACCGCGAAAAGCGTGAACGATCCGAACGGACGATGGTCGTTGTTTGCCCGAACACGGTCCGTTGTGCGACCGGAATGTTCGATCGACGGGATCGCGCGATTTATCCTCGACGTACCAGCCAAACCCGAATTGGTCGTAGAAAACGGAATCTCGGACGTCCCGTAGTCGCATTCGTCGATAGTTTTCGCTGTCGAAAAACGAATTGTTCGAAAACGTTCGCCGGGCCAATCCGTTACGATCGTCGGTTGGGGTGTGATGGCGGCGTTGGTGGGGAACGCGACTTGTATACGCGCGCGTATTCCCGCGCCTCGTTCGCCGCCTGCGCGCACCCCGGAAACGAGTGTATGGGCAAACGTACGAAAGTCATCCATTATTCGGCTGTCTGCCTATATTAGAAACGTCTGCGGCCTCCGGACCCCGCAACAGCGGCAGCCGGGAGGGCGCAATTTATTTCGCGAATATGCTCGGCGACGTCTAATTTTTCATTTCGACGTCCGCTTGTTTCTCTACGCGTTTTTTTTCCGCCTTCCCTGCCGCGCCACCCTCGCCGACAGCAGCAGCAACAACAACAACAACCCTTCTTCTACGGACGCACGGACGAAAAAATAAAAAACGAACGTCAAGGAACGCGTCCGAATCGAAAACGCATTTTGCGCGACACCCGGTGAATACTAAACGCTCGGGCGACCGGAACGTCGTCGGTGGCGCGTGTTACGTACGCGAAACGTACGGCGGAACGAACGTCGTCGGAAAACGAAATACAGAACCCCCCTCCCCCTACCCGGAACCTACTGGCGCAAAGGCCGGCCTTGGTAACGCGTACACACGCGCTTTATATTATTTATATTATATTTATAGCCTAGACTCGGTCTAGTGGCCCGTTTAAATCTATTAAACGGTCGGCGGCCGCTGTCGGTAGCGTTTGAAACGGCGCCAGAAATCCGACGACGAGGGGTCAAGTGGACGAATTTATTGCGGGCCGTCCGAAGGGCCGAGACGGGACGGTGTTTTTCAACGGCGGTTTAACGAGCCCTTGGGAAAGATTTCGCCGCCGCCGCCGCCGGCACTGAGGTCGCTTGTTCGCCGCGCTCGCGGAACCGACGAAGGGCGAAAAATTCCCTTAACCGCGCCGGTAAAGGTCGATCCGGCGGCTCGTATGAGACGTCGTTATTGTCGTCGTAAATGGCGCGCGTACGTACTCGCCTTGTCTTCTCCCCTCAGCGTTCCGTCGGGCACACGTTATAATCGAATCACGCGTTTTGAGTGCGTGTCAAGTACATCAAGAAGCGCGACGAACACGTCGTCGAATCGAAAATTTCACGGCCGCGAACCTGTCGGTATTTAACGTTTACGGTAGTATAACCACCGAGGCTACGCTTGGGGGGGGGGTGATTAAGTACGAACGTCGACATAAAAAGTGTTCCTTATTTGATTGGCCGTAATTTTCAATCGTCGTCCTTCGATCGTTCGCCGCGAACGCGCGAAGAAAACGCCTATAGTAGAACGACGGACGACGACGACGACGAAACGTTACGAATTGACGACGAACCGTTCGATTATTACCGGCTTCGAATTCGGTTAGGGGGAAATCGAAAGTACGAAGTAGATTTTCGCGAGTCGAAAGTACGCCGTCAACTCGCCCGGTCGGTTTCTTTTATTATTATTATTATTGTTTTCGACGTTATTTCCGGGCCGGCTTAATTGTTATCTCGTCGACGGCGCGATTAAATATACGGTTTTCGGGACCGGCGAGGTGGTCGATTTTACGACGATCCGTTAATTCGGTCGTTTCCGAAGTTAATACCGTAATAAACCCCCGCCCGGAATTCGTAAACGATAATTCGTCCGCCGTCTAACGGAGTGGACTATTACGCGTTTCGCGAATCGCCCACCGCTAGAACGATAAATTCGTCCGAGTGCCTGCGAACGGACGGCCGCGTATCACTTTAGAAACGCGCGTAGCCCGCCCCGGACGACGCGTTCGATTGTCCAATACGACGCCGACGCCCCAAATGCCGGTAAACGTACGCGGTTCGTGGGTTTCGTTCGAACGACACCGTCCTTCGGTACACTTGCGGTTCCCAAAGCTTTGACGGCCAAGCCCTTTTAGCCCGGCGCACCTTCTATTAGCGCTTGCGCACCACTCAAGGTGCACCGTAGCGTACGACCAAAGTCACGGGTGGGTCATAAGGACCACCAGCACCGAAAAATAGTCATGAAAATCTATAGTAATCCGTACCCTATTGCGGGACGACCGATGTCGTTTGGCATCCGATCCCTCGCCGGGTGAGGTGGTTTAGTTGCTCCACTATTTCGCGCCTGTCCCACAACCAGCACGGCCGAAGTAGGCACCTCGGCCAAAAGTGTGGTACGATGCGCCGGATCGGACCAAGTCGGCGAACTTAATCGACGACGTTCCAACCCGGCGCCCCGTAGGATCCCTTCCACTCCCGCGGCACCGATTGGGTTTATAACGGTTGACATCGGTGGGCCGAACCGGGTCGCTAATATTACAAAGCTAGCCTCACGGTATTCTGGCCGGCACGCCGGCTATCGATAGGCCTCGTTCCAAACACGAAACAGGGATAAATCCCGAAAAGCCAAAAACGACGCGGTTATGTACAGTCCATGCCTAAAGGGCTCTCCATATCCATAATTCCGATGTCCATATAAAAAGCCACAAACACCATCCTTCGAGACCTTTGCCTAGGCTCTGTTTTAATTATCCGTGTATGTTCCGCAGAACATACAACACGTTTTCAAAGTACCTTTTTCGCCCTAATCTAGGCTATATTTTCTTATTCCGTGTACTTTTATATCAACGCCCTGTCTGGTTAGACACTTTGTCTCAGGTCCATGGCCAACCTAGACTCTTAGTCGGGAGATCCCACAAAGGGATCAAGCTCCTCCCCCACCACCACGACAAGGTGAGCTCTGAGGGGGAGAATATTGTCCTTCGGTACAGTAACGCGCGCGTCCGGCGGATAAAACGTCGCTAATGTATACGCGAAACGAAAACCGTTAATATCGAACGAAAAAACGTTCCGGACTCCGGTCTATAGCGTCGGACATTTTTGTTTATAGTACACGTTTTAATAAGCAAGCGCTCGTCGTGCCCGCGATAACGAAATGAAATAGGGGGGAAACGACGTGTTCGTGTTCGACGCCGTCCGTGTTTGTGTCGACACGTACAGAAATAACGACGGTGAAAAATCGTGCGCAAAGTATTCGCGTAAACAACGGGACGGCCGCCGTGTACGATAAACGCGACCGGGGTGAACGGTAATTAACGAAAACCGGAAAAATTATTACGCGCGTCCCGGCGACGTTGTTGTTCTAACGTCGTGTTTCGTTTTCGTAACGCGATACGACGGCGACGACGACGGACGTCGTGGAAATTCGCGTAGGAAAGTGGCCGGGCGGCGGTGCCCGTCCGTGTGTAGTTGGGGTAAAAGTATATCGCGTGACAATAGCGCGCGGTCGAGGCCACTGGCTCACGCGCCCTGTGCCAGACTTGCTTTCCCGTCCTAATAACCGTACGGAAATCCCCTTTTTTTCCCCTACTTTGTAGTAGAAAACCCGCCGCCTCAGCCGTCCGCGCGACGGTCGAGCATAAATATGAACGCGGTCGTATTAATTTTAACGTAAACGATCGGCGCGCGTGTAAACCGTTCGCGCGGACGGACAAATACGTACGCGGCGGTCCGTCCCGAAGAGCCGTCGACGAGTTTTAAACGTAACGCGAAATTTCGATTAGATTTAACGTTCGACGGGCCACCGTTCGGTGTCCGCTTCTTCGTCCTGGTCCCGTCACGAACGATCGTTTTCTTCCGTCGGGCCGACGGAGTGTCACGCGCGCTACACAATAATCGCGCCGGTCGATTATTATTCGCGTCGTCCTCGGAAACCACTCCCCCAACTCGCGCTAATCGGTTCTACGACGCCGAGATCGTTTCGATCGTTTTCGATTTAACCCTTCGGCCGCTTTCGGTACGCGAAGTTGTTCGCCGCGTGCGCACGACTATAACAACGACATACATACGAATTATGAGGAGGGGGAATCGAAAAACTAATAACCGTCAAACGGATTGGCGCGGGCGAACGGGAAAAAGAAAATAATAACACCGCCGGGCGTATACGCACGTTATTCTATAACGTCCTCCTCGTATCTCCGACAGACTGTGAACACTTCGGTTTCGTTATTTATCGCGCGCGTCGCGTACGATATACGTAACGACGCGGCGGAACGGTTCCTCTTATATTTTCGCCGTTTTCCGCGTTGTTTTTCTTCTTTTACGGCCCACACGGACGCGACCGGGCGGCGTAGATATTCGATTTCCGATGGCGCGAATCCATTCCGTTTACACCGCGCTCGGTGACGGGTCGGCGGCGTGGCAGGGTGTACGATGGCGGATTACCGCGCCCGCGCGCGACGATGGGAGGGCGGGGGAAGAAGGGATGGTTTATACGACGACGACCGCCGCCGACGTGTAGTTCGTATTCGGGTAAGACTCTACGATTACGAATTATTACGGCGCGGAACGTAACGGAGCCCAGTTTCGGTACGAGAATGACGCGAAGTTGCCCGTGCGAACATGGAACCCGGGCACTTTTTTCCCAAGGTTTCGAGGGGCAAGTCCCTTTATCCCGGCACACGTTCTATTGGTACTATTCAACGTGCGCCGTGGCGCGTGACCGAATTCACGGGTGGGTCATAAGGACCACCAGCACCGAAAGTACTCAGAGTAATCCGTACCCTGTTATGGAAGCGGGACGACCGATGTCGTTTGGCGCCCGGTCCTCCGCCGGGTGGAATGGTTTAGTCGCTCCAATATCTTGCGCCTGTCCCATGACCACCACGTTGCGGCCGAAATAGGCACTTCGACCAAAAGTGAGGTACGGCGCGTCGGATCGTACGGCCAACTCGAATATCATCGACGCGGAGGACGTGTCCGGTAACATAACGTCGGCGGCTATCGGCCGCGGGTATTCTTTTTCGTTAATACGAATAACAATAATAGTACGCGGTAACGGCGGTTGTAGCGGAAAATTGGTAGATTGTTCGCGTACGGACGGCGCGAATTTCGTCTTCGGGAATTCGGTGGCGTCCTACGACCGAGTGTAGAGTAGCGTACGCACGTATACGCGACGGATAAACACGCGCGGCACCGACGTTCGATATCTGGAGAGCAAAACAATCGGAACCGGCGGAATTGAATCGCGATTGAAACAACCGCCCCGCCCTGTCGTCGTTTCCCATCCCCTACTTCCGAACGCTTCGCCGATTCAATTATGTACACCACTTAACGGCGACGTTTTCCCGAACGCCGTTTTCATTTTACCGTAATGGTCGCGAGTACACCGGCGTTGAGGTATTCAAATTCAATAAAGTCGAGTACGGCGGTAGAAAAAAGACGATATTTCGCGTAAACACGATCGGCACGCGGCGAGTACATTTAATTACGGTTTTCGTCGCGTTCACGATTCGTTTTTGAACGTTCGCCGGTTCGCGTACGCCGTATACGATAACGTTGTAACGTCTAGGCGAATCATTTCTCCGGCGGGTTCGTCCGGGGCGCGGCTCCGGTACGCGTCGGCAAATTCGATTTGGTTACGAAAAAAAAATAAATAAAATCGTATTGTCGCGTATCCGGGGGAGGAAGTGCCCGAAAAAACTTGGCGAAATCGACTAAGGGCCGCGACGAAATACCGGCGCCGTCGTACGGTTGTGTCACAATCTCTCCGGTTTTAGCCGTCGGGATGCGCCCGTGCCGGGCGTGTCGCGAAAGTGACGGAACGGGCCGCCGCGTATGGGAATCGCGACGAATTTATACTGTCGGTACTCCCGACGCGGTTACCAGCGGACGGGCAAACCCGGTAGCCGAAGCGACCGTTTTCGTTTATCTATTACGGATGAGAGCACGTCCGTTTTCCAACACGTGACGACGGGCCCGTACTTAACGGCCGATTAATAATCTAACACTCCCGTCGCTCGTACGTTTCACGTATCGGATCGAGAACGCGATTCGATCACACGCCGGGCTGTCGACGATGGATGGATGGGCTTGGTTAGTGTTGAACGGGCGGGCTTTAAACGGAAATCGGTTCGTCGACAACGGCGGTTGACTAACGGCCAAACATTTTTGGTCCGCGTTCGGCCGTTGCCGGTATTTTTAAACGTCGGGCGCGAAAAACCCGGCCCGATTTTTCTCTCGCGCTCCGTTTAATCGACCGGCGTTGAAAACCGTTTCGGAAATATTCGTTTCACGCGGGTACGTCGTCGGCTATATATATATATACAAATATCGTGTACAACGCTCGCAAAGTTCCTCCTCGCGAACAGGGGTTTCCGTCGCATACGTATTCCGTACCGGAAAATCGATTTGACGCGATCGGTATTAAAGTTTAACCGTTTTCGGTAACTCCGTACGTTTACGGAAACGGGGAACAAAAACCCGGATAATTATCGTCAAACTCGGTTAGTCGCGGCGGCGGATGGTTACGCGTTTTTTTTTGTTTTTTAAATTACCGTCGTACCCGTACGTATACGGTTAGGACTGAAACGTAAATGGTCGTCCCCGCTCTTTCGTGCGTACGATTTCCGAAAATAGGCTATTCCGGTATCCGTCGTTTCGTATTATCATCGTAAACGTCGTCGTTGGTCCACGGTAACCACAATTTACCCGATTCGGGTAACGTCGTTCGTCCTGTATAACGCGAACGATCGTATCCGTATATAATAACACTAATTTTTAAAATGTAGAATTCGCCCCGTTCGGGTGTCGTCCGGCTCGAGCCGGAATATTTGGAAACGAAACTGCCGACAATCGAACCAAACGTAGCGCGCCTATATGACCGTTCCGTCCCTGAGTATGATCCCTGGTGCACACTAGTCTTGGGAAATATACGAAGAGGCTACGGGACCACAATTGATCGTTATTACCGAGAAGAGTTGGTTGGTTAGGTTCTTTCGCGTACGCGGTTCCATAAATTATCTTTGGACCGAATTCGCGCGATTCGCCCGTAACTTGTTACCAACAGCGCGTGCGTATTATTTATCTTCGACCATCGCCCTCCCCTCCATTTGCACACGTCGTAATGACGGGGTCAAACGTGATTCTAACCGCATCCTTACGGAGTGTCCGGCTCTCGTCTCTTCCCGCCGAAAACTATTTCGTTTCCGTAAAAATATATAGCTCCTACGGTCCCCGTATAGCGTTCTAAATTCGCGATCGTAGCCACTGTTAAACTTTTTTAAGGCCGCTGGGTAGGTACCTCGTTCAGGCTTCTTCGTATCATATTTAACCGTAGTGCCTTTCGTTCCGTTTATACGTACGTTTTTTTTTTTTTTACCTTTAACGCATTACCTCTATTAATATCCGATGATTGTCGAGCCGAAATAATTTAAACCGAACGCTAAAAAAAAAAAATAATTTTAATACTATTTCGAGACGCGCGTCGACTGTCCGGTACGGATCAACAAATCGTACTTAAAATATCCGGGGCCGCGTGTTCCTACGCGCTACAGTTTCGTCGCCGTTCCGAAAAATTCCACCCTGTCCGACCGAGTTTCCGCGTCCGTTTGTAACGGAAACACCACCACCGGTCCACACTTTAGCCACCGATCGATCACTCGATCCACGCGTTTCGTACGTTGGTCGGAATCGTTCGTACCCGAAAACGGACGGGCTACGAATTTATCGTGATTATGTTTAATCGGCCAAATCCGGCGGCGCGGATTCAAAACCGTTCTTCTCGAGCCCACATCCTCTCCCCTCTATTGTCCCCATATAGTTTTGTTCGCGCGATCGGGCGTGTACCGCCGGCGTTTCGAAAACGATTCGCCGGCAACCGTAGCGGGTCTCGTTTAATCGGTTTCGTTTTCTACGCAGGTGAAAGTGATACTGAGAGTGGCCAAAGGGTCGGCGGACGAACCGGGTGCGGACTTCATGTCGGTGGACAAGAAGCACAGACAGCTCACGTTAATCGACCCGAACGCTCCACCACCGGCCAGCGACGGCGGTAGACGCGTGGGCGTCGCCGCTCCCAAAATGTTCGCGTTCGACGCTCTGTTCACGCAAGATGACTCGCAGGTAAACGGCGCGCACCGCCACGTTCTCGATGGTTGTCCCGGGGACGCGCGTAATATATCCGAAATCTGAGCGTACGCGTTTCGCGGCGGCCGTGGGACTGGCGGACGAACCGTATTGGTTTAACACGGCGGCGACGAGCGCATTTACGTTTCGGACGTTCTTCTTTCGTACGTTCGTTGCGCCATCGCGTTTTCAACCGGACGACCGTTAATATCGACCAAACACGGCGGAGAACGCTACGCGGAACGATTTCGATTTATTTTCGACTCGTACGCGTCTACTGGCGCGCCACGCGCGAAAATTTATTTCGGTTTTCGTTCGTCGTCGACTTACCGCCGCAGCCCGAAAGCTGCTGTTTAACCGTTTGTCGACGTTTCCGGTCGCGTCTCTCCGGGCCGGCCGAAAACCGTTTTAGGACGGCCGGAGGGAAATTCCACATCACGTAGGCGAGCCGACGGTCGTGCGCGCCCCGATCGCGTACGTTTCGCTCGTTAAATCGTGCTCGGGTCGCGTGGTGGTCGCTTATTGCGCGACCGCACGGCGTTGTAAATACGGAGTTTTCGTAGTACCGTGACCACGGGTTAAGTTTAGCCGGGCGAACCGTTTTCGGTAAAATGTTTACGATACGCGTGTATTATAGGTAAGGTAAGGGCGGAACAAATCGAACGGGTAATACGATAAAAATGAAAAATGAATTACGGGAATCGAAACGTCGCGGATTATGGAAATTATACTATCCACGTGTAGCCGATTGTCTTCTCGTAGGGCCGCGGGATTGCGCAATGCGACGACGGGATCCGTTCCGACGGACGTACGTAGAAAAATACGCGTACTCACTGCGGCGCATACGCGCCACCGCGTTTAACCGCATTCCGCTCGGTGGGGCGGTTAGAGCGGCGGGATGGTTAGGGGGACGGGTCGTACGTAAGTAAGTACGTACGCGAGGCCGACGGTATAATTCGCGGAACAGACATAAATCTCGGCCCGCCCCGTATATCTCTCAGGATACCGTCGGTGGAGGTGACAGTTGGGTCGGGCAAAGTAAAAAGGACTTAAGCGTCCGGGGATTTCCCGGCGGTTTACCGCTCTAATAAAAAGCCGGTTAACGGATATCCGGTACGTGAGTAGCGACGCGTGCGTGCGGTATACTCGGAACAGTTACGCGCTGTTTATCGGTTCGTCTCGGATATACACACCGGTAACTATTCCGGTTAAACAACAATCGCCGTTATCTAGACGAACGGCGGCTACGAATTCGGTTAAACCGTTTTTTCGTTTTTGCCGATTACGGTTCGCAAACCATCGGCCGTCGCGTCGAATTTTCACGATGTTTACCGCGCCGTTACGTATTCGCGCGCTTACGTGTTTACTCGCGTCAATGATCACACGTCGTCGTTGTCGTCGTCGTCGTCGTCGTCGACCCAAGTGGACAACGACTTCGTTACGTTCGGACAATTTTCTCGTTCACCGCGCCCAGCGATTTAATAATCCGTACGTTTCCATTTGACAGGTGGACGTGTGCAGCGCCACGTTGATGGACGTCATACACGCTGTCATTCACGGGACCGACGGATCGGTGTTTTGCTTCGGCCATCAAAACCTAGGTAAACACGTACAGGTCGAACACGTGGATGGAACTGGCGCGCACGAGTCGCCGACAATAATTCGCGTCGTGTCGGGCGACATTTCGTATGAAACCGAACGGGCAGTACCGTCGATTAACGTCGGCGCGATGCTTCCCTTCGCCCCCGCCACCAAACCCGCTTCGTCGGCGATCGGAAAATTTTCGAACGAATTAAATTTCGACGGTTCTACGGCGATTAATTATTTCCATATATTCGTCAACCGTTCGAACGGGATCGTCTGGTTGTCGTCGACAGAAATACGAAAAATACCCGGCGCAGTGGCCCTAAAGACACGCGAAATGTTTTAAAAAAATACGCTCGAAAACGGTACAAAAAAACTATAACGCTCGGCGTCGGCGCATAACGTACACCCGTCGTCCAACACGTACCGCGAACGAAGTTTTCGAAATTTCCTATCGGTATTCCGGACGATTTTATACCGAATACGCGCCGTACAATTATGTCGCGTAACGATTTGGACTACGCGAATACACTCGTACGAATTCCGATTTGTAAACGATATTCGAAAAAATATCGCGTATTCGTATACGGCGTATACGCAGGGCCGGATTCGTGTTTGAAACTCCTGCACCTGTTTCGTAGAACCGAAAACGACCCGTCGTAGTGGACGCTTTCATTTTTACGCGCGTTCCGATCGAAACGTGTTTTCAAAATTCGGTCACAATGTTGGATTACACGATTAGGCGTGTTGCCCCGGAAACGGATACGACGCGATTTCCCTTTTCGCGTATGAAATCCGAAATTATGTCGTCGAAATATCGTGTAAAACGGAGAGAAAATATCCGTTTCGTTACCCGAAATTGTCGGGGGGTTCGATCGATTTTCGGTGATTGTCGATCGGTAATAATTTTCGACCGTTTTGAAACGAGAAAAACGTCGTTAGATGCAATTCGTCACGGCGGAATACTGACGAATACGCGATATGGCCGTTCGGGACTGTGTATTGCTCGTACGATCGGTATTTTTCATATTTCGATTCGCGAATTTTTTTTATTTTTTTTTTGTCGTCGGTCGTAATGGAAAAATTTGCCGTCCTGTACCATCT
>JAIPRN010004306.1:0-15731 GCA_025469175.1 Geopemphigus sp. TES_GeoC_2020
CGCGTTCCTGGCATTTTCGAATTTCCGAAGCTAATATTACGCGAAACGATTCAAACGCTGGTAGACCGCCACCTACGGTATGAAAAACGAAAGCCGCGTGTAGTCGAACCGTAATTTTACGCTTTTCAATGTTCCCGAGACGATTATTTCGCGCCTTGGTAACGCCGTCCAATCGCGAACGGAATTCCGCCACGACCACCGTACGTTGTATAAACGCCGTCGATGGTAAACGAGTTGTCGTAAATATACATATTTTGAACGAGACGTTCTTTTTGACGACCAATTATCGTTAATATGTCGTCCGTAGAAAACGCGCCGCGATATCACGACGGGAGAATATGGTCGTTGGGAAGTTTATAAGGATTTGTATGACGAGCGTTTAACATTATTACGCAGACTAGGATTTTGCTCGTGGACCCGGCGATCGTCCCGTCTTTTAACGCTCACGATCCGCCTACGTAATACGCACGCGCGTACAGTCGTAATTTACCTCTTCCTTGACTCCGTCGTGTTCGCGTTCGAATAATATTAATAGCTTATCGTCGCGCGGTGATTTTAATATCGAGCGCGCGTTCTTTCGCTAAACGTAGACGATGCAAAAAGGTGAAACGTCGCTCACGTCGCGCGGGTTAACTCGAAAAAAACAAACGCGTAACTTAGTTTGAAGGTTTCCGGTGACGAAAGTGCGGAGAATATCGCGACGAAAACGGTACGTTTATTATGAAAACTACGAGGAGAGTACGCATCCCGAAAAAACGAAAAAACCAACAGTATACAGTCCAACGACGATAGAGTTACCGAGATACGAACCGAGCCGTGAATAAAAAAAATATCGCGAATATTTTATTCGGGTTTCGGGTATACGGGGCGCGAGGTTTTCGTTTTTTTTTCCCTTTATTTTCGTTTATTTATTGGACGCCGGTCTGTGCCCGTACGGGATATACGGGCACACGAATGTCTCGTATTTCTTTTGCCGAACTCGCGCGCGCGTGAAATCGAACCGTTTGTCGAAAACGTGAACCGCGCGAAACGTATTTTTTTCCAACCGTCCGTTGGACGTTTCCGAAACTCGGCGCGTGTACTACGGCGGCGCACCCGACGGCGTAAATCGAAAACGCCGGCGCCCCAATAGTCGACGTTCGTAAAAATCGTCGACGAATCGGTTACTCCGTCCTGCGGTGTTTGCTTATAAAATGCGAAGGAAACGGAACGGACGGTTATCGTATTTTTCGCTTCGAAACGTTTACAGGATTATTTACCGGCGCGACGAATAAGCGCGTCCGATTCGCGCGTAGTGAGTCGACCGGTTCGCGTTGGTACGTTCGCAACACGCACGATTACGGTGCGAATAGTTGGCCGTCCGCGGTGTCGCTGCCTACTCCTTTTACCGACGCCAAAAAAATACGGCGAACTTTCCGAAATCGGACGAAGTATTTGGGATTAAATTTAATTGCCCGTCGTCTATTATCGCCGAAAACGCGCAAAGTAAACAACCGCGCGCGCGCGCCTATACGAACGGAAGGGTTATCCTTAATATGGAAACCGTAATATTATGTTCGTAAACAAAGTTGAACGCGATCGATAAACGACCTTCGGCTCGCGCACAAACGACAAAAACTATAACGTTGCCGCGTTCCACACGTTCCGATACCAACACGACGTGCGGTCTCGTAATCGAATCCACTTCCCCCTCCCCCCCACCGGGGCTTATATTTTTTTTAAATTTTACGCCCATTTTACGCGCGTTTATACGTCCAGAGACGAGCGCTTGGCGTTTATCACGCTCGGGGAATTTTTAATTATAAATACGACGAACGAGCGCGTGTTCCAAACATAATATTCGACGTTTCCGTATAGTTCTCGGGTTTGACGGGGTTTTTTTTTTTTTTTTTACTACGACGAAACTATTCGACGGAGCTTTACATACGCCGAACCGTCCGCGTTATAACCGATTGCGAGTTTTCAAAAACGTGGTTTTCACCGTGCGTCGCCGACGGGATAATTTCCAATTTGGAAAAGACATTTTTCACTACCCTTAATCGAGGACAACATGTTTGGGATAACCGTTATATTTAATGTACCGAAACGAAATCGAATCCAACGTGGAAATCGTTCGCGCTAATTCGCCCGAAACGGAGCTACACAAACAAGCGAGGTTTCGAACGTTCGAAACCTAATCGTGACTATCGTAATTTCCGAAACGAAAAATGTACGCCGGCCGTTTTTTTTTGTTATCGATACATTGTCGAAAACACGGCCAAGACGGGCTCCCCCCCCCCCGGTCAGCGTTTAACCGGATTCGAACGGGTTGTCTTCGAAATTGCCGTTTCGATCGCTGAACTCCGTAATTTTCGAAATGTATTCCGGCACACTCGACGGGATTTTCGTCCGGGCAAAACGGTCGTACCGGTACGCCTGTTAGTTACGTACGAGACACACATACGCGATCGAGATTCGAGTAGTAACGACCGTATTATGTACGAAAGTATTTACCGTTATATACACTCGTTGCGAAACTGTTCGTATCCGTAAAACAGATATAGTCGCGTGCGACGACGACGATAAAAACACAGCGGTAACGAGCTTTTATTTCGAACGCTCGCGACCCCGTACGGTGACAAGCCAATCGTGAACGAAACCGTGTCGCGTTCCCTGCCCTCCGTATCACATATTCGTGTCGGGTAAGTCCTCGGCGAAATTTCGAAATTCTAAAACGCGCGTTCCGTTTTCGCGGTTAATACCATCTCGAGGAACGCGTTCGCCACCCAACCGCTGGTTCGGTTATTCTCCGTCTTATTCGCGTAACCGGAACCCCCCCCCCCCCGATAGTCGTCCCTTCGAACGTCCGTGCCGACGCGAAATCGTCCACGTCACCGGTATTCTCGTAACGTTTTCGAGTCCGTCGTCGGGGGCGCGTGCGTTCACGTCGTTCACGGCAAACAACGGGCGAACAATACGCGTCGTATTCGGTCTGAAGGAGACGGTCGTTTAGAAGGGCGTGTAGCGTCGTTATGCAATTCGCGGGAAACCGTACTTTTTCGTCGAATCCAATTAAAACCGGGACGAAACAATTTAAATATCACGCGCCGAAACGCGTAATTAAAACCGTACCTACTCGTGTCGAAATTAAAAGGCTCGTCGTACACGCTTGGTGAATAAACGACGAACGCTGGTGCCGAAACGTTGGCGACGATCACTGCGTAGCGCGTGACGAGAAATTTTGGTCAGCGTACTTGACGTCCCCCGCGCCGCGGTGACGAAACACCGATATTACGGTTATTGACCGACCGACGGTCGCGTTTTTGCTTCGTCTTCCGCCGCCGTTCCGACGAAAATTACGTCCGTAATGTCGCGCCCGAGCGGACGGATCGATCGGACGGACGGAATCGCTATAAATACGAAACGAAAATTAAGGTAGAATTTATTAGGCGTTTGGCCGAAAATTTCGATTGCCACGCGCGCGGAACGAGTTCGATTTTCGGACGCCGGGACACGTTCGTTTCCGTCGTACTTTTTGCGCGCGTGCTACGAACGGGCCACGTACGTTTTTCCCGTGTTAGTCCGACACACTATACCACGAAAAGGATACGTCGAATAATTTGGTACACCGGAATACCCCGAAACAATCGCGAAAACACGTTCGAGACGGTTTTCGAAAACGGTAACGGAGACGTTGAAAACAACGAAAACGATTTGATTTCGGTACCGCGTCGTAGACTACCGTATACCGTCGGATCGCTTTCCCGGAGTATAACGACGACGGTTTCGCGGAGATGTTCCCACGTCGGTGCGTTTCGTTCGAACGTCTCTTTTACGGACACATTTCGCCTGTGTGGCGCATCTCCTACAGATTCCACCCTGCGTGACCTTTAGTTTCGGGAAAACACGTCCGACGTACAGCGGGCAACGCCCTTGGGTATTCGGACGAAAATAACGCCCGAAAATCGGGCTGAAATGTACGAACTTAATCCGATAACGTTCGGATTTTAAGAAAATCGTGATTTTTGTCTCGTCGCTCGATTATTTAGTCGAAATTATTACGAAATTTCGATTATTTTTGTCGACGTGCTCTCTTCGCACCGGTCGTTTACGGTTCGCTTAGACAGCTAACACTCGTTTTGTTAAGTTTCCACCCGCGCGCCGGGCATGTCTATCCCGTTATAGATTTTTATTAAAACAATCGCGCCCGAAAGTTCCGTTATATTTGCGTCCGCGATCCGTCACCAGTGTTTGGTCCGTGTGTTTTTCCAAATAATTTTCGTTGGAAAGTCGTCGGGTTACGGTTCGTCGTCTCACGTCGTACACCACGTCCGACCTACAACAGATACGTACCAACGAGCCGCGTAAGAAGGGCACGCAATTTTCCCTCGGGTGATTCTCGATAGAAGTTCCGACACGAACGTTTTACTCGTTCCGTGAATCTCTCGTCTCGAGTCGTATTTCGTCGTTGCGCCCGCGCGTTTTTATACGGCCGATGTTTACGTCGAAATAGTCGAAACGCTCGATTCGTATATTCGACCGTAACGTCGACGAACAATTTATTTTATAACGTTCCCGGACTCGAAATTCGCTCGCGACGGAAAATATGATGAATTGACACGGGCCCGTATTTGTTTACGCAACATCGATTTGCTTGCACTGTGTATGTTTTTATTATGATATCGTTTTTCTCTCTCCCTACAAACTAATACAAATAATATACCTACGTGAATATATTTAACGTCCGCGCCCATGCACTTAAGACCGTCTCACGAAAACACGCGATAAATAAATAACCCGATATAGATTAATGGACGAGGATGATATGAAATTTGTGTTTACCGACTATACCGTGAGACAGCACGTCAACCGATCTTTGCGAGGTGTGTAAGTGTGTGTATGACTGTATATAATAATATGACGTATATTGACACACACACACACACACACTTATGACGTCACGCGATTTGAAACTGTTTGTTTTTCGGCGTGGCCACGATTTAAATCGCGGGGCGACGGATGACGACGAGACGGCCCGTGGATGATTAATAACCGCTCCGCGACGACAAAGGCGGTGGCGCGTGACGGCTATAATGTAAAATGTAACGTGCCGACGCGTGGATAAGGACGAGAACGAGGGATAAAAATGTTTCGGGGGAGGGGGGAAAAAATAAACGTTTAGACGCGAACCTAAAGGTCAGATTTAATTCGCCGAGGCGTGCGCTCCGTCCCGGGGTGATGCCGTAATGATAACACGCGTGTAGGTTACGACCGGCTATGGTGTCTATTGAACGAGACATTCCGCGCAATCGTAAAAGGTGCTGACAGAAAGTTGGCCGACGATTTTGTCCGCTTAAGAATTTCTCGAAAGAAACTCTTCTTCGGCGGTGTCTTTTCTAGGATTTTGTCGAATCGATTTTCACATGTACGCGTGTAATCGCTTCGTTTTTTCGCGAATCGGCTAATAAACTAGTTTGACGAAAACAACGTTTCGTCTTAAGTAGGTCGCCGAATTTCGTCGATAACTAATTAACTATATTACGTTGAATTCGAACTAAACATTTTACGATCAATCGTCGTGATTACCCCTCTCCCCTCCACCCGTTCATTTAACACGCCGAAGATAAACATTTTGATCGAAGTTCCGAACCGGTTCATCGTTAAAAGCGTCGAACAACTCGTAATAACCGAAACAATTGCGCGTTCGTAGTTCGTGCCTATCGAAATATAATTGATAACTCGACGAGTATTTCTGTTCGTATTATGTTGAAAAATTGGCGAATTCCGTTACGTTTTTACTTTCGTGATTAATCCTAATCCGAATATTCGTAATAAACAGATCAAAGGTACTTTTATTGGCCAATCGTTTCGTCGCGACCCTGGTAAAGGCCCGTCGTTGCTAAATCACGCGCACGATAATGGAACTTTTGGACTATTGACACGCGCGTGCGGGTAATCGTTATTGCGTCCACGATCCACTCCGACGAATAATCGCTCGTTCGTCAGACCCACTTACGGCTTAAGCGAATCCAACCAGGCACGATCCCTTAGAGTCGACCCGAATCCTCCGCAGTCGGGGTCGTCTAATAACGATTAGGAAAATAATATTACGCGCGCCCCTCTGCCGAATGTCGGCCATTCTCGTAGATCATTTGTAAATCGGAAACAGCTGTACGACTACACCAAAACGCCAATAAATCGGGTGTTACGAAATTAAAAAAACGAACCAAATAGCACCGTTTATTGTCACGATTCGCGTAAATTAACCGTTTCGCGGGAACGTTTTAATTAAATCCTCACGCTCTGTATATTTTATCCTTTGTTGATTATTTACATACACGCGCGTACATAATAAATACGGGACGTTTTTAAATTAAATCGATCGATCGGCCGTTTTCTCCGTTATTATTCGTTTCATGTACACAATAGAACACGGCGCGGGTTTCGTTCGGTTTTTAATTAAGCGCGCGATGCCGTACGTTCGTTTTCGAAGGCGTCGGCATTCGACCGATTCGTTTCGGTAGTGCGTATTTAGCCGCGCTACGACAACGAAGCCCACATCGTTTCCACCGCGACCCGAGCGGAATCCTTCTTACGTTCGATCGATATTTGTTCGACGATCGGGTGAAAATGACGCGGGGACCGTAATTTTAGACACGAAATGACGACCGGCCGAAAAATGGTGACGCGACGACAATACGGTCGTCGTTTCTGGAAGGTCAACCAATCGCTATCCGTTGCTACAGCACGTTCGGATTGTGTGTCCCGAACGACTCCGACCACCGCGACAGTTACGCGTGTACGACTGTAGATAAACGGACGTTTCATATCTCGGTCGACGTGACGAGCAGTCGCGTCGTTAATCCGGTACACGCGTGGCGCGACGACAAAAATAGATGTCGCGCGCCATTGCCATTTACCGACTCGACTTATATCGGGGCGCCCGAGACCTACCGACTGCGCCGTAGGCGAACGGCGAAATTTGTTTCGTTTCGGATACCGAAACTTGGGTGGAAGGTATTCAGTGACACACACACCGCGAGTGGACGAAAATCGCGCGAGTCGAAACTATTTCGTTTCTCGTGTCCCGGGGAAATCGTTATCGGGGTTTCAAAACCTGTGGATCCGTCGTCCGTTTCGTTTAAAGCCGCGCTCGCCCCCCCTTTCTGGAATTCGTTTACGACCCTCTGTATTATTCGTTTCGTGTCGCACATATCAAACGCAATTGGTTTCCGACGAATTTCCAAGGGGATTTTCACGCGTTACACCGTTCGTGCCGACTAATTAACTAATTGCCCAAAGCTTTACCTGTTCGCACACTCTACGAGTAAAACGAAAAAAGAAACTTCGGAATTTTGAACGTTGTTTGCGTACTATAGCCGCGAATCATACGATTTTGGTAACGTCCTATATTAATAATTGTAGGTTTCCCACCCTACTGTCGGGTTGTAACTAAAAATATGTACTTAGCGATTACTTTCACACGATAAACTGTCGTCGAATTCGATATTGCGCGTAGGTTACGGATACGTTAGCGTGGGTGATTTTAAATATTTATTTAACGATTGTAAACGTTCCGTAATAAATCAACAATTTTCGTTTATACTATCAATTATTACGGTTTGTTTAATAAAATACCGAGTTATCGGTAAACAATTTAAAAAAAGTGTGTAAGTATATATGGTCTATAGATTCGTCCCGACGCATTTGTCGATGAATTTTGAAAAAAAGGAAGTATAAAATGTTTCCGACGAGAACCTGACAAAATCACTTAAGAAAAAATAAGACGTATTTTTAAACTATCGAAATAATATTTTCGGGAGGAAAAAGTTTTAAATTAAATCGTACGTTAATGTGTTCGGTATTTAATTCGATATGACTATTTATAAAAGTGTTCGGAACAACGGCAAAAAGAGGACCGTTATCGAAGAAATTATCGGTTTTTATTTTTGTTATTTCGATTTTATTCAAAGTAGGCCGAAAATTCTTTTCAAACGTACTACGGCTCCGATTTGTCCGATTACGAATATCGGTGACTATCGGGAATTAAGGTTTCGATTTCAATTTCGGAAATGGATTTTCGGTTTCAATTTGTTGAAACGTTTTGTAGCAATACTGCTGGAGCGTCCGCAACTTCGGCCCATAATTAACGTAAATTATAAATGTATAGGCTCTATATTACATCAATAGACAATCGAATCACCGTGAAATGAGAATTACGATAGCCTGGACGCCAATCGCTGGGTATTAGTAAACGACTTATCCATATTAATTTATCGTACACATTACGTACAAAGACGGGAGCCAATGTTATTCTTGTCGAATGATAGGCTTTTGATTGCGGGTATTTGTTCGTTTCGATTTTGTTATTCGCTTAAAATCTCGGTTTTCGTTAATTTGTGTTTGGATTTGACTCGCCGATTATTTATTACGTGCCGATAGACGTTTTGATTTCGATTTTTAATATTCACGTTTAATGGTTACGGTTCAAACGTTGAATACCGGTTTCGATATTGATTTCAATGTTTACCGCGTTTACCGTTGATTTCAAGTCGACTTCGAAATCGGTTTCAAGTCCCGTTCGTGTGATTATAATTTCCAGTTATAAAGATACGGCGTTGTCACGATAATTACAAAAATAAATTACGAAAATCGTCCACTTCCAAATCGGATACGCCAATAATTTTACCGGTTCGTCGCAATTTACGAGGCAGCTTTTCCTTACGCTTAAATAGGTGGTGGAACGTGTTGCGTGTAAATCTAAGCGAAAAAGTGGTTGATGATCAAAA
Organism: Geopemphigus sp. TES_GeoC_2020; assembly: GCA_025469175.1. Lineage (NCBI taxonomy): Eukaryota > Metazoa > Arthropoda > Insecta > Hemiptera > Aphididae > Geopemphigus > Geopemphigus sp. TES_GeoC_2020. The sequence continues at coordinate 8,769 of JAIPRN010004306.1, forward strand.
TACACGTACACGCATCATCGTAACCAAACCAATTCTAAAATTGTATTAATACAATTCGTACAAAAATATTACGTTCTTTTCGTGTTACAAAACGTTAATAAAAATCCGAACCATAAAAATAATGAACATATGCGTCAACGTAAATTTTACACACACACACATATATATATATTACTGTTTAAAGAACGCAGGAGTATATTAGGAATAATTAATTTTAGAAAATTTTTATAATCTACGTTCAAAATTACGTAGAACCGGAAAATTTGTGTTTATACCGAATATATAATATTATATTTATCTGCGTTTTTAATATTCTGCGTATTTATGCGTTTGCGCAAAACGACCTATAAAAGCTAAAATTTTTTTACAAATATTTACAACGTATATGTTTCGAATATTATTCGTTTTTGTTTCTCTTGATGTTAGATACACGTGTGTATTCATCCGCATTTCGTACAGTATATACATATGCTATGATACTACTGTTGGTTTAAAATTGAAAAATTCTTTTTGTCAAAAAACGGTTTATACACACGTGCACGTACATACACTCACACACACACATTTAACTTACATTTTAGAGTATCAAATTCAATTACTATAAATATTTCCAGTGATTCGGTCGCGTGCGTAGGACCTACTAAAGCTATATTCCCTTACTCAATTCGGTGTATATAAATAATCGATCAAATATACGTATTACTGTTTTTATAAACTTTAATAAACCGCATAATTCGACTTTTTTAGATTTTACGTTCGCTACTACAGGTATTCATTATTTAAATTACGTTGCTTATTGGAAAGACTTGTGTAATTATTTAATATACCGCGGCCGTGAATAATGAATAATGCTTGAAACCGTAGATGTATTAATCAATTTAAATTGCTAGGATTTTTTTAAATCACGTTATATTTTATATATAAATAATAGGTATAATATCTGGAATACGGTGTTAAATTCGTCGAGTAGATTTCGCGACGAATTCATATTCGGTATCAAACGTCTTATCACATCAATTAGAGATATATTGAAACTGCAAAAAACGCCCTAATTTGCTACGTTTCGTCAATGTAAAGGGCATAGACGGAATTGCTCTACTTCCGAAATTCTCAAATAATTTATTCGGTGTGCCGTTAACTTATTAATTATTAATCCATTGCCTGTCTAATCATTAACCCTTTAAAACTTAAAGCGCGTCTATATGTTTTCCCCCGAATTTTCGTTGTCCAAATAAAAATATGATGTTTATATAATACCGCCGAAACTTCGTAATAAACATCAGGTATCGATTCATTATTGTTTATATTATGTACGTCGTTATTATCAAGTTTTCGGACGAGAGGAGCGGAAAACGTTTTTCATCGTGTAATATAATATGTACGAATATGTATATATTTCCGACAATGTTTTAACAAATATAGGGTAGTTTTGGAACGAGAACGAGTGGGATTTATGGGTTTGAGGTAGTCGGGAGGGTAGTATAAACAATAATAAAATGTAACTTCGCGATTGTTTCTTTTCGACGTTTGCGAATCGATAACCATTAATTCATAATACACGTGTCTCGTTTACACTTCACTACATCGAGCGCCTACCTTATATATATATATATACACAATCAATAAAAAAATATACCACCGATAACGAATTATTGAAATATATATACAGGAGCGATAATAATAGCGACCCCGCGGTGAGTGTAAGTACACAAACGTTGTCGAACGAACGAAGGAATTGCTGTTTCGTTATCGGCCGACGAATTTCGTTTTATTAGTTTTTCCTTTAAGGGGTACGCGATTTATTAATTTTCTTCGAGAGTTCGCGTGTCGAATATTGAATACGATAAAATTATCGATTCAACTCTTGGGGATCACGCACCGTAGCACGTTTTGTCGACAACTCGTTACGAATAAATGATCCATCGGTTGTCGGACCGCGGGGCTTTAAAAATAAACGCGGATTTTCGAGGAAACGCGTTGTCGCGCTACCGGACTAGACCGATTCATAAACCGTCGGGACGTAACCGCTAACAAGCTGCGGTAGCCGACGCGTCGTGCCGCAGACGCGTTTCTGGTTGCGCAGTGTTTGATCATCGTAATTGCGGTCTGTCCCGGGGACCGCGGATTCTCCGCTGTCGTTTTTGAACGGTCCGTTTGTGCATCGCCGACGCGGTAATTCGTATTTCCTTATTACTAGTAATTTTATTCGATTACCTAACGTTTGACACGGAAAAGTGTACGTCGAAGTCGCGGCGGTGACGGGTCTCGACCGGAATAAATCTGTTTCGGATTTTCGAAGATGTTTACAATTATTAATTCGACCGGTCGACGACGCGTTTCGTATTCGCGCGAACGTTCACTGGACACTTATTACGGTCGAAATTGGAAAATTAACTAGAGTCGCGATTACGCGCCAACGATAAACAATACCACGCGTTAAAACTGATAGCGACAACGTCGTTGGTACACGGGAAAGTCGTGTCGTTTCTAAAGATAATCGCGACCGCGGTAACCCAACCTTGTCTGATGATTCACTTGGACCGTGGTTACGTATTCGCGGTACGCGTATGAATAATACGGGAAAATGTCGATACGGCGCCAAAACCGACCGGTACGATTGGTTCGGTATTTCCCGTAATCGTTCTCGGTCCGGAGGTCCCCGTGCGCCGGGTCCGTTACAATTTATAGTTCGTTTTGTTCGTTCTGTAGCGAAAGTTCGCGAAGTGCAATAAGAAAAAATACCACCAACGATCGTTTATAACATATTATATATATATATATTCATATAACGTTATAACTTTGGTAAAAATTAAATTTGACATTCTGAACAATATTTTATCATACTCGATAGTCGACATAGATTTTTATTGAAAAACACTATTGAACGTACTTCGCTGGAGTTTGAAAAAAGACGTAAATACTTGAAAATGAATTTTTAAATTATCGAATATTTTTCTTTTATACCCGTATTCTTGTTAATGATATTTCCTTGGAATTATATCGGTGTTATCATCGTTCGGTTGAAAAAATAATGATTATTACATATACACACAGTTTTCGGGGTATTACATTTTTCAGATCCAACGCGCGAATACAATTTGAAATTGTGTACGGGTCGATCGTCTTCAAATAGGTGTCGCTTTTTTTACAAATGGTTACGTATAACAATTAAAAAAAAAACGTATCGCCTTAGTGAATCGTTATTGTTACTATAACGTTATGATCCGAATAAAGAACGAAATTAAATTAAAAGTGTCGCCCGAGAATTCCGTGTTTTTTTATGGTTTCTGATTGATAGGTTTGTATTTAGGGGTGGCGGAGAACGTGATCGTCGGGCGAATGCCAAATGGAACCCGATAAAGTCGTTAGTTTGGCAGGGTACGAGTGTTTTAAGTAGTTTTTAAACGATTTTCGTTGTAGATATTTTACGATATATATATATATCGACTTTATATACGTTTGAAATATTTTCATTATTATTATTAATATTATTGTCGTTCATATGGTTCTCGGGATTCGTCGAAAACCCGCTTATTTTTAAATCGATCGTTAACGTATATTGGGTTTTCCTTATAAATACAACGTATTTATAACGTTTTATAACTGTTATTCGGGTCAATTTATAATTTATGAATTTGCCTTATGGACAACGTTTCGACGACATATTTAATTTAATAATAACAAAAGTTAAAATTTTTAAATTTGTGTTTGACAAATCCAAGAGGAGTCAAATGCGCACTCTCTTGTCCTTTCTCTCCGTCTAAGGTAAACGTGTACTGTCAAGTTTTAAGTATTCCAGAAGGAGTAACATTTCTTTTAAGTATTTGTATATTTATAAAAAGAAACGAAAACGTAATACATTGTCGCGCCTAACGTTCGAAAGAATATAATTATATACTTACGAAAATTGTTCATCGTAAATATTTAAAAAGAACTGCGTGTGCGTCGCTCCGGTTAAGTACACGACATTTTGTCGTCGTGCGACAGAATTTACGACTTTATTTTTACTCTTATCCAGTCGTCTCACCATTAAACGTATATATATATATATGTGTATGAGTGTATTTTATATATAAAAACTCTGGTAGTCGAAGTTTTTGTCGAAAGTCGTATTGTACGGTTTTTATATTTTTGGTTTTTTTTGTTCACTCCGCATCATATCATCATAATATTTTATGTACATACGTATATATACTTATTATACAAAAGATGTACCAGTTGCACGTGCTCCTGTTTGTAAATTTTTGCGACTTACGACACACGTATACATAAAATAGAAATAATAATTCCTTCAAAACCACTTCAAAAACATATTATTTAAAAACTGTTAGTTTATTAACGCGTTTCTTTTTCAGGGTATTTAAATTTTGTTCGTATTCAAAGCCCTATTTTTAACACGGATGAGAGTTCTATAGATAATCAACAAACTGTCCTTGGAAAAATATGAAAAATGGTATAATAATAGGCGAATGCGGAGAAAAACTTGTTTTAAAAGAATTTTTATTTATTATTTTTCAAAGATTATAACTGTATAAATATATTCCATTATTTATCAATCCATAACGTAGAATAGAAAAGAAAAATTAAGTTTCTGAACGAAGTTGTCGCCTTCAAAAATAAAAAATAAAATATTAACGAAGTCTTAGGAGGATATAATTTTTAAACTATAATTATTTTGCACCGAAAAATCAAACGAACATACAATTTTTTATGTATGTTTAAAAATATTCAACATATTCGCGAACTAGATAAAAAAACTACTTACGCAAATTGACGAATTTGCACTATGACACAACTAATATTTCACCATTTCTGGAGTATATCGTAATATTTTTACAAAAGTATTCGTTATATTCGGATATTTTTATTTTATTAACTTGAAAAATACAACTACCTTTTGCGGTGCTTAAGACTCGCTCGTGTCTAACGCGTTTACATTTCACAAATATCAATTACGCGATATCTAATTTTCCAACGTCAATGTTAAAAGACAAATTATTTTTTAATAAATTTCGAATATTGGTTAGACGACCACTATGTTTACAGTCGGAAAACGGTAAGGGAACCTCGGACTTGTTTTGGAAAACGGGACGAAAACGGTTAGGGTATACCGGGGGGAAACGGGACGTATGTGCGGTGAGGGTGAGATGGTTCGCGCGTGCGCGCGCTCGTTCGTTCAAGGGCTGTTTGAGAATGGGTGGTGGTGTGTAAGTAGTTATGGGCAGGGGGGACGAGCGGTGTAAGTTTACCGGTCGCGTGTCCGCGGTCGGTGGAGAGGAGAGGGTTCTGTGACCGCGCGGGTGATGGTGGTGGGGAAGGGGCGTGCGAGACTGACACGACCGCGACAGCTGCGCGCGCGAACATGTCTCCGCGGCATTGCCCGTTTTGGCGGGATTCGACGAGCTTGTTGCTTACCGTGTCGTAGTCGTCGTCGTCGTGGTCGTCGTCGTAGTTGTCGTCGTGGTGTGCGTGTTCCACGTTTTTTCCGATTGTGCGTTTTGCCGCGATATTCATCGTACCGTACACACTCCCCTCAACAGTGGCTCGCGACTATACGTTAGGGATCGGATGGAGTCCCCCAGTAGTCGCCCCCCCGGACACATAGGAAGGGACCCCGAGTATATTGTGCACGCGTAATTATTCTTGTCACCTCGTTCGACGTACTCGGATTTAAATTTTCGTCCGTTCCCACCTCGTCGAAGTGCCGGAAAACGTCGTACGAATAATTTCCGTCACTACGAACGAAAACCGTTTCGTTCGGGGGAGAAAAACGGACGTATCGGCGCGGCTGCCAAGCTGTCGGGAACGATACCGGCAAAACGTTGTCGCGGTCACCGTTTATGGTAATCACTGTCCGGAATAGTCAATATGGCGGGTTGACGTGTCAGAGTCTACGTTTCGCCGCTGAACCGTTCTACCACTACCACCACCACCACCACCAACAACACCGCCATCGTACGTCGTGATCGACGTTGGTTCGTCCGTCGCGACCATGTCGTTACCACGATAAACCGTGTTGACCCCCTCCGCCTGTGCCGCCGCCTCGGCGACCCTGCGTGGATAACGACTCGACATCGCGGCGGAGGGGGTGAGTGGAGGGCAAACGCCGAAAAGGATAGACACGTCGGGTTTTGGAGAAAAATACGAGAAACGAAATAGGCGAACGACCGCGCGGTTTTATAGTGGCGACGGCGGACCGGATGCCGCATGGCTGCGGTAGCCGGACTGTACGGGTTTGGCGATGATTCCAGGACGGTGGCTGCCCGGTTCGTGGAGAGACAACGGTTGGCCAACAGGGATTCGCCCACAGACACGTACGTGTAGATTCCATCACCGGATCCGACCGGGACATATTAAACTCGTCCCCCCCCGCCAGCCATCACACAAGATCGATTCGCCCCAGTTCTATAACAATCGCCGTCATATTTTTCAATTATTTTACGGTTTTCTTTTCGAAAATGTTTTCACGTCGCGGTACCTAAGTCGCTTTTCACTTCGGTAGACCGTTGCGGCACAACCTTATAAATATACGTTTTAAATATAAAAAAACAAACTTTAACGAAAAAACCACTAATATCAATTAGCACTTTTGTTCAGTTCGATTTTTTTATGTATAAAATTTAGATTTTCCCCCGTCCCATCGTTAAATGTATTTTACGGCGAAAATGTTCGTAAATTTAGAGGAAATAAAAACCGGTAGCTAGTTGTACGAATATTTTGAATTCGACGAAAATGAATAAATCGTTGTGTTCGTTAAACGATTCTGGGCGATTTCGGTAATTTATTATGATAAATACGGTATACTCGTCATTAAACTCTAAAATAAAACGTTTGAACGCGTCTAGTTTCACCGGATTTTTAATTTTGGTTTATAAATTTCCGATAGTTTTCTCTTATGTTTAAAACACCTTTTTTTTTTTTTTTTTTTTACCGGCAATACCCTCACTGGCCCGGTAAGTTTGA
>JAIPRN010004307.1:0-15730 GCA_025469175.1 Geopemphigus sp. TES_GeoC_2020
TCGTTAAGTTCAACGCACCAACGTCTGGTTCTCACCGATATCCGGTCGAGAGCCATTCGAAGATGTTCAGTTGCCTCTGCCTGTGTTGTGCCGCTAGTCATTACTGTTGTGTCGTCAGTAAAGGTTGTATTTTCCGTGGTTGGTACGTCGGCTGTTTACAGTAAGTACAGGACAGGTTCTTTAGGACGCTGCCATGTGGTACCCTCAGGATTAATTGGACGGAACGCGGATTTTGTTTTTTCACGCAATACACGAAACGGATTCGATTTGACGAGTTAACTGAAATGATTATACTGAACAGACACTGTTGTATACGCCCGTTTATAATATTTTCTAGAATTTCTAGAAAACGTCGTTTTATCCGTGTTTTTAGGCAATGAAAAACTGGTTTTATTTCAATTTATTTAAATTCCAACACTGGGTATAAACTTTAATATCTTTAAACGAACAATTCTTGTATATACATAATTTGAATCTAGAAAACTGCTCCAACGATTTTCATGAAATTTAGTATGCAGGGAGTTTCGAAGGCGATAAACCGATTTAGTTAGGTTTCATTTTTAGAAAACGTCGTTTTATCCGTGTTTTCAGGCAATGAAAAACTGGTTTTATTTAAATTCCAATACCGGGTACAAACTTCATATGTATATAATTCGTATTTTTTTATTATGTCGGTAAGATTGAAAAATATTATTCATATTTCATCAGTAGGAAATTCGTATCTAAATATAATTTCCACAAAACACGATTTACCAAAAAAAAAAAAAATACCGAGCAAAGCTCGTTCACCCGATATTATATATATATATATATATATATATATATAGAAAAATTATGGACAATCGTTTCCGTGTCCGGGTATGTACGTACACAATTATCGTACGCTCCCGGTCCGACCATTTACTATTATTACTCTTATCGTGCGTTATTACGTGATAAATACACCGCGAATTTGAGCAAATTTGTAAACGTTGATTCCGTTGTACCGTAATTCGATTCGCTGATCGAACGATCGATTTACGAATGAAAAACGAATACGGGAAGAAACCGGGAATTTAGCACGTTCCAAGAAGCGCGGGATTTCCTAGTTTTTTTTTTTTTGTTAATATATATTTACGTTCGTATAAAATAAGCCGACGAAACGAATACGACGAACTTAACTCGAAAATCGACACGAACGTATCCTCGTCGTTATGTACACACTTATACGGTGTACGTATATTGTTCCGTTTGTATTTTTTATCACGGGACTGGCGATTAGCGTCGATAATCTTTCGATTTCACGAATATAAAAACACGAGACGGTATTAATTATTTACGAAACGTTCGTCAAGTGTACATGTATATATACGTAGTGACGGCCCGAGGGATTTCGAGACCGGCGGAATTTCCTTTTGGGGCCCGGAAAATTTCCGGGCACGTAATATCATTACGGCGCGTTTAAAAGGCAAGTTGTCACCTAAATCGCTTGGACGGCGCGTTATTTGCATACTATTACGGACACGCCGACGTTGCGCCAGCGGGATTGACCCGCGGCGGGTGGCCGTACCGAAATTGCCTGTCCGAGGCGCCCGGGCACGCCATCAATCCGCCGCGGTTTATTATTCCGCTGACGGTCCGACGACACGTTATTGTACGGCCGGCAAACCGGTCACAGTGTTCCCGTTCGTCGGCCGTTCTTTATCCGTCGTCGTCGTCGCTCTGTGTCTAAACGAAATCGTTCCCAGTTTTAGCCACCCGTGCGCGTCGTATTTCCAGCGTAGTCGCTTTTAAATATACTCCCAATCGGTTCGCCATCTCGAACTACAGTCGGTCGCCGCGAAAATATCGTCTCACGTTCGAAGTCGCTATCGTTCGTTTCCGCTAAATTCGTACGCGCCCATACTACGCCATTTACGCCGCTACGGTCCGTTGTACATTTAATCGTGTTCTCGTATAATCATCGTCGTTAGGTCCGGTCACCGACACGAATTACTAACCCGGCACGCGTCGCGACACCACTCGAACGAAGTGTTTGTGGTTTTAAGTCCGTCTATCGAAGCGCGTTCGCAAACACGCGATTTTCGGTTTTTCGCGTTCGGTCCGTAACGGTTGTCGGCCGATCGGGCCGGACACAAACGGACGCGACGAAAAACGGACTTCCAATCGTTGAGCGGGGTACCTTCGACGTATTATTGGCCATAACGAGAGACGTTATTTGTAGCGTTGGTTTTTTTTTTTTTATCGTTAACGTTATCTGACGAATATTTAATCGAACTTTTCGAGTCGCAGGAGGCCAAGCCCGGTAAATGCGGCGGCTGAGGTGCGATTTCGGCGTTGTTTTTCGCCGAAACATCGCGGACCAACAACGTCGCGCGAACAGGCGCGTTATCGCGAAAGTCGCGAATTATTTTGCCACGAATCCGGGCATTTTCTTCGTATCGCTACACGCAAAGGGCGCATAACTTTTGGGTAATATCCCTTATCGACCCTACGACTGGTTGGCAAGAACTCACGATAATTGAAGAAAACAGTGAGCAAAACCTTCACGTTCGACCGAACAACTTGCCGTGCTTTTTTCGGTCTTCGCGCTTCTGGCCGTTTCCATTGGAATGATTGGGCTTTGGTTTCGACGTCGTAACAACCGTACACCCACGTTTCGTCACCAGTCATCAGACCCTTTTGAGCCAATCTCGTTCGTCGTCGACGTTATTCAATATGCGGTTTTTTTTGGTCAAAATTTAGTAACGATTTCGGAACAAACTTCGCTGTCATGTGTTTCACGTCCAAAACATCCGAAAAAATTGCACGGCGTGAGCCAATCGATATGCCAACATTCTCAGCAATTTCCATAATAGTAATTCGACTATTGTCCGTAACAATTTTCTTCACTATTGCAACATTTTCGTCGGTTGTTGACGTACTGGGGCGTCCAGGGCATCGCCATTGACACCTTCTCGGCCTTTTGTAAAAAGCTTGAACCAGCAATAAGCTATCTTTTTTTTCGCTTAAAGTGGACTCGCCAAATGTCACGGTCAATATTTGAAGCGCGCCGGAGCATTTAATTTTATTTTTCGTACAAAATTTAATACAGATTGTTTGATCCATTTTTTTCGCTAGCAAAAAATCGCCAAACGTATCAAAACACATCTAATATTTATATTTGTTAAAAACAAACTAAATATGCAAAATGATTAATAATTTCAATATATGTTGGAGACATGTGTATTAACATAACGATAGAAAAAAAAACGGAAATTGAATGTACGTAGCCCGAAAAATTTCAAAAGTCATCTTTTTTTTTGAACAGTTTTCGTATTGTACATATTGAAAATCAGAAAATTTAAAAATATATAACTATTAAACGATAATTATTCCTTATCGGTTTATCATAATAGATACTCTAATATATAATAATTGTCGATCCATATTCGCCGTTAAATATTATTTTTAATTATCCGCAGTCATCATTAGGATTTTATAGGATTTTAATACGTCTTTTCTTACAAAAACTGCTCAATTCTTACATAAAATTTAGGACGATATTTTATTATTCGAAGATTACTCGAATATTGTAGTGTATTTGTGTGTGTGTTTCGTGGTAAATGGAATCGAAAATGAAACCTTTTTAAATTTGGCGGTAAAGGGAAGCTGCGACTTTGACAGAAATAGGCCACGCCATTATATTAACGCCGGATCAAACGACGTGGATGATTATATAATAGATCAAATGACGACAGCGTAATATGAAAAATTATATAGACGTCGCCGAAGTACGATTTCTTTTGTGTGCCCGTTGTTATAGCTTTATCATAATAATCGTCAGCCAAGATTTACGGAGCCACCGTCGAATAACTCCTCAATAGTCGGGATGTGTATGAACATGTGTTATTGTTTTTAGTAATAAAACGCGAATTGAAAAAAACAATCTACCGCGCGCCGTAACGTTATATTGGTTTTGCGACAACGTCAATAATAGCTTCCACATAATGCCTTCTCTCCGCGCGCACAATAGTAATAATTTATCGCTCGTTTTTTCATTTCTTTTTATGTGTCGTTATTATTGTTCCTTATTCGATCGAAAACGTTTTATTCTACAATGTTATCGTCCATCTTTAATACGAGCATAAGAAGTAAACGTAGGAAATTTACTCGGTTATCATATTCGATTTGGTCGTACAGGAATTATTAGGTTATCGACGAATATGATTAATTCGCTATGGTGGCGTTAAATTCTTCGATTATCGTTCGACAAACTTCACAATTTCCCACGGGCTCCGCATATATCGTTCGTTCACGTCTGGAAAATCGCTCGTCGATAGTTTGACGTGGTGACATTTTGTTCGTCATTATTCCGCGTCTAAACATAAACCACGTTTCTTTTGACTTATTTCGCATTTATACTGCCGAAATACCAAACATAACCAATAACATTATAGCCACATGTGCAAACGTTATATGGGAATAGTTTGAAAAACGCTTTATTTCCTTACAAAACCATTTAAATCGGAAAATCGATTCATACACCGTTTACAATAAAAAAAAAAAAAATATCTTTTTCTTTATTTTCAAGAGATATCTATAGCCATTTCCTTGGAAGTAAAATATCTTGGCGTTATATTTGATCAAAGATGGGACTTGGACTCGTATAATAATAATAATAATAATAATAAAATTCTTTAATTCGTAAAATTTAACTAACGTATTCGTATGAACAAGAGTATTATAAAAAATATACTATATTATTTTATTTCTATAGTCCGTTTCATAGCACTAGATATTCGATTACAGCGCGACCCATGGACTAAGTTTGACATTCCATTGTTTCCCAAATGTGCGACAATTTAAAAATCTTATTATTTTTTTAATCATTTAAAATAACGACGAAAACACTTTTTTTCAGTTTATTAAAATATAATTTATTAAATAGATAAAACACGATAAATGTACACATAAGTATTTATTTTATACTTATGCCATATTTTTTTTAAATTTAGCGCGCTTTTGTACGAACATTTTTGAAAACCCTGAAGAACATTGTCCACGGGTCGCCCTGTAATCACATATCTAGTGCTGTGAAACGGACTATAGTTAGATTTCCACATAGGCCACATAGGCTCAAACCTAAGGTGTAAAGCTTTTGTTGATTTGAGATTATTATTGATACTAAGTCGTAGGTTTATAAATATATTTCTACCTAAAAACTAACTATTTTGATGGCGTAACGTTACTAAAACGAATAGGATTTGAAAACACGAAGATAAAATGTTGATTTCGTGACGTTAATGCAACGCACGATATTGTCTTATTGCGCGCAGTCGTATTTATATTAATAAGCTCCATAACTTTCCGGTCTCGATACGTATTTTTTTAAACGGTTTTCCAGTATCGATATTTTTTATATGGCGTGGTATTTTTTTAGTCAGTCAGTATGAATACATATACGAACACCATGGGAATATAATGGTTCTGACTTCTAAATTTACTCATGTGTTATTTACGAACTATCGTTTTTTATTAATAAATTATTAAACCAATTTAGATTTCCTTATAGAACGGGGCGCTGGATTTATATAGTGCCAAGGGCTTACCATCTGGTTCCGCTTATATATTGTCATCATCGAAATTGACGGATGCGGAAAGAGATATTTAAACGACGAACAAAATGTGGGCGGCGTATTCTTTTTTAAGTTCACGTATCGATATTTATTTTATTTCGTTTTACTACTAATTTCGAACATCTTCACGAATAAGCGTTAAACAAAAACAAAAAAAAAAAAAAACGTAATACTATCGCGTTATTGATTTTAAACGCCTTAATTGTCACGTTAATAATCGTTAATTCAATTATAACACAAAAGGTGGGTAAATAATTAAGTCTCGTTATTAACCATAAACATTTTATAGGTGTCAGAAGGTTTTGAGAAGCTAAATACGTTTTTCGTAATAAGCGTAAATATTTGTCCAACGAATAAAGGGGCGTAATTAACGAGAAGTTTCGGTATATATATATACATTATCGTTGTAAAAAGGGGAAATCTTTATCGACAATCATTTGGGGGAGGAGACACGTGAACACATTATCTCGATTCTGGTTTCGTTAAATTAAAATTAATTATAGGAGATAAATCAAGAGCACCATACAGATCTGTTGCCAAAGTATACGCCAAATGATCCGAACACGTGGTAATGGGGCGACTAGAGATCGAGACGGACATCAGGCCGTATATAATGGTTAATGATATCAACTATAAGACGGTAAATGATGCACCAATTAGTTTTCGTGTACGATTTTTGATGAAATTGTTCCGAAACGAGATATTGGTTTACGAAATATTATACTTCTAGTTCGGCGTCGGAACGTTTTCATTTTCTTATAAACTAAAATCGTCGCGTTCTCTTCGGTATTCGCCTCATATTACACATCCAAGACTTATAAATCGATTAAATAGCTTTCCTATTTACGCTAGTCACAACGTCGTTTTCATCAATCTATTTCGGTGTATTTTATATAATATATATTTTTTACATTTAAGGAGCTCGACGAAGTAAGTTTACACAACGGAATAGGGTTTCTGCCCATAAAGATACTTTTAAGTGAATTGTGAAAAGCGGTTTTTTTTCGCCGCCTTATTGTAGGCCATAGGCCCTGCTTTGTGGGTCGAAGTTTTTAACTTGTCATTCTTCACGTGGAAACTAACGCGAATAAACTGTATAAAGAAACCAAGTAAAACGACGTTAAAATTTTTTACACGAATTTCGGTACTCGGCTGGTTTTACATTTGCCGTAGTGTAGGAAAAAAAAACACCAGAGAACAAAAAGAAAAGCTTATCGACGAACGCCGAATCCACTTTTATAACACATTCTCTTACAGGCGAATTAAAAGTGGTCCTGTTTTATCATTACCGTCGGCATTAAATGACGAGATGACGGTATTCAAACGCGTTTACTTCTCGTTAAATCCGCGTGTATCGAGTCGGGTCGGTTGGGAACTAATTTATTGTTAAAATCGTACGAACATTTTTCGTACATGATAATTAAACTCAGAATTTCTGTATAGCAATATATTAATACCGCCTCAGGTATATTTTGGGAAACAGGTACCACCTATTCACTTCCGCGAGTAAAAAAGAAAACAAAAACGACGTTCCCGATCGTTCATTTGTTATTTCAATTTTGACTACCCCGTATTTATTATATTCGTCTGAAATTCGTTATCGTTTGGAAATAAACGATTAGAAAACTAGCGATATTTTCACGTACAGTGTTAACGATTTTGGATACGTAATATAGTATGCGTAGATACGCAACAGGAGTCGTGATCGCAATTGAAAAGAAAGATTTAGTTATTCGTAATGTTTTTCGGGTATAATTAATATTTAGAGACTCTAAACGAGTTAAAAAATGCCGGATTTTAGATTTCGTGTCCGCAAATGGTAAGGTAAACGTATTTTCGAGTTTCGAATAAAAATACGGTTTACAGTTTGTTTTTTCCATTTAAACAACATTTTCGGAGTTTCGGTTTTCTGCTAAGTATTAGTAACAAGTCATTTCCCATTCAGCGCTATATTCGTATGTACATTTACTACTCAAATAGTAATAGTATTAGCGTTACACTAGGATATGAAACCGATTTCGAAATTAATTTTAAACATCTGTCGTGCCGTTAAAAATCGAAATTATTTACCTCAATCATTTTTACGGAGATTATAAATAAATCAAAATCGCGAATCAACATCGTAACTAGTAAATATAAACGCGGTATATCAAAATCGATACGTTTTTAAGGTAACGAAACAAATATATAAATGTTGGCGAGTCGAATCGTCGAAAAAAACGTCGGGATTCCGTGTCCGCTTGGGTATGTAATAATGTACGAATAAATAAATTAGGTAATCATATATCTCGATACGTCGTTGGGCATTCGTGCTATTCTTTTTAATATTTTTACCTTTAATAGTATAATAAAATAATTTTTTGCTTTTAACGGAATAAGTAGTATTATACGTGGCCATCGGACGATAATAAAGGCACGAGTACTAAGAATTTCGATATTTCGAATAACTTGTGTGTAGCAAAACCAGACGAAGCTATTATTTAAAATAATAACATATTGCATATTACGCTAATATATGGCTAATAGGTACGTTCGTAATTGATATTTATTAATATATTTATAAACATTATAGTAATATTTCTATTAAACTCTTTAATTATGCATTTGAGACCAAAATTGTAACCGAAACCGTAATTTTTGAAAACCGATATTGAAAATCGGAAAAATTGAAATTTAATTTCAAAACCGATATATATTTGAACTGTAAATAGAAACGAAATAGTTGAAAAACCGTAAAAATAAAATATAATGTTTTAGATATATTTATATTTATTACGCGTAGATATTATAGTAATATTTCTTCTTAACATTTTCAAATCAAATTTTAAATAGTTTTTTCCAAATTTTCGTTCGACCGATATTTTTTACTGTACAATAATCATCTATTATTGATATTTTGTTAATATTTTAATATTAAAAATAACGACGTCGCGATTTTTTTGAATTCACAAAAAAATAAGGACATAAACTTTAATGTTACCTTTAGATGAGTCATCGAGCCTGAATATTATCAATATACATATTAATAACCGGAGTTTAAAATTTTCTGTTTACAAACAGTAAAAAACTAAACTGTTTACACGTGACACAAGTTTAACGGTCCTGCTTTTGCGATTTAATTGGTTTAAATTAATATTTTATTTATTTATTTACAAACGCTAGTAAAATGATAACGATCAACGTATCGAATAAATGTATAGTACACGAGAATCGTTATTTTTTCCATTCGATAAATTTGATTAGTTAAAAACTTTCAAATACCTTCAAATAATATAATAAATGTAGTGGCCTATTTGTATAATACACGACTTTCAAATTTTATACTATAATCTTTTAATTTTTGAACTGTATGAAGCGTGTCAAAGTGCACACATTTTTGGCTTTGTTAATTTTTATCGTAATAGAATTTACTCCGATAAAGTTATATCCGTTATTAAGTTATAACGGATAATTGTTATTGAGCGGGTTTAATAAGCTTAATTTTTGTTGATTAAAATATCGAACAACTACATAAAACGTCTGTACAGATTTATATATATAATCACAAAAAATAGAAATGTACACATGTTAATAATTTTTATATTTTGATATAAATATAAGTGGATCGAATTTTAAGAGTTAAGAGACAAATATTTAATTTAGTAGTTAAATTTTAAACTCGAATAATAATTATCTTATATAATAATAATATTATAACCTAATAATAATAATAATTATCTTAATACTCAACGTCAAAGGACAAAACTCGATTATAACACGGAAGTAGATTAAATAATTGGTATTGCCTATGTCGGATATTGCTTTGAACATAAGCAAATTTAATTTTGAAATTCGCGCGTAAATATGTAAAAAGTAGCTGTACAGACTGAACGATTAATCATAAATCATTTTACGAATAATTTAGATTACCATATATCAAAAAAATTGGCAACAATTGCGTATAACATATATGTACTTTTCATTATAGAAACTGCTTTAAGAATTTTCACGAGATGTAATTGATATTTTGTTACGTATGTATGAAAAAGGCCAACTAACCAGGTCTAGATCCTGGAAAAATTAATTTATAAAGTGTTATATTCATTTATATAAAGCTAAAAGTAAAAAAAAAAAAATAGTAGACGAGCAATAATTCCAATTTTCAAATACGAAAATAGGTTAGTAATATAAGGTTGTTGTACTCGTTTTCCTGTTCAAAATTTCGACACAAATCGATTTCGTATTATCGTTTTTAATTTGAAAGTAATGATAAATCATAATATTCGAAAAACGATTTTCGTCTATTAAAAAACCGTTGCTTATGATACTTTTCGTTGTTCGATGGTAGGGATAAGTGTAACTTCTTTTCCAATAGTTAGATTTAATCTATAATTCATTTGAAGGGACGGTAAATATAAATCAACGAGTTGTAAAATTTTCGGAATAACTCATTTACGTTCCACGGATAACTGTTATTCAAAATGTCTTTTGTAAACGTATTGTACATAATCATGCATCTAAGAAAATAAAAGACGTCATTTATGGTAAAAATAATTCAAGCGTACAAAAATAATACGTAAAAAAAACAAATTTATTCTTTTATGTTATCACATTTTGTGGTAAGATGGTCAATAAGGTATTTTAAATTCATAGGCGGAAATTGTTACAATTTTAGGGAGGGGTAATATTTTAAATTATAAATTGAGTCATGGGGTATAAAACTTCTACACCCTTACAAAAACTGATTTCAATTTTAGATTCTATGTGAAGCAAAGTTTGTTTTAGTTTGACAGCGAGTTTTTTTTTAGTTTGCGTACGAACACTTTTTTATTTTATAAAACAAAGCGCTCCGATCTTGACATGTAGCACCACTTCCGGTAGGAAATAGTATCTAGTCCGTACTTTATTTCACACCCTTTTTTCAATTTTCTCGATTTTTTTCTTACGCGCGTAGAAAAACTATCGACAAATTTTACCAGTAAAATTGTCGACACATACGATTTTTGCTAATCCAAATTTCGTTCTTTTGTTATATTTCCGAAAACAATATTTCGAAACATTTTGTACAAATAACGTTTGTCTTTCGAATTTTCGGAAATTATTATTCGTTTATTTCAGAAAAAAATTTCGGCTAGTAGTCCAAAAATATACGAAAAAGGATAATTAAATAATTCGTTTGAAATATACGGCGGGATAGCCCTTGCAGATTCTCCTCCATATCCGCTAATGCCTTCGATAATTTTGTTAATTGTTTTTTTAATTACATATATTTTGTGACGTTAATTAATTATATATTTTTAATACACATATATCGAGTAAGTTATTTATTGATAACACTACAATGTGTTTATATAATTTGTGCAAATGTAATAGTGTTGTATAATTTTTTTATATTGGTTATATTGACATATTATAATATATAATACGTTATATATTTATAATAGTTTATGTTGCTTGGATAGAGTAATGAGTATATTAGACTAAAAAATTGTCCTTATAGGTTAAACATGAAGATTCTAAACACTTTGTTTTATATCATTCCTACAAACATTTTTTCATTGCAACCACCTCGTCAATAAATATACGTAAATTACAATTATTGCATATTTACTCGAATATTTATTGTTAATTTTAAGCAACGATATTTGAGACGAATTAACTATTAAAAATATATTTTTACAATATAATTTACTCTTATACAAATACGAATTATACGAAAAAACTTTTGTCGTAAAACGCGTACTAAATACATAAAGATTGCCTTAAAATTAATATTTAACTGTTAGTGAAGTGATATCTGGAGCCATAGATGTCAGTGTCAGTTTCATATCTTCATTTTTACATATTTTCAAACGATTTCTTGAACCATAAATAGTGATAAATTATAAAATGAAAAGAATATCAGAAGAATCGTCCATCTTAGCACTACTTGAGTTTAACGACTCCCCAAAGATTTAAAATAACCAAAAACAGGCGACAGCGCCTTAGTCGGGTATTACTAGTACAAGACATTAACAATGTGTAATAATAATTGTATTTTGAAAATCAATTTCGTTTAAAACAAATAAATCAAATACGACGGTTCTTTGTCGTACTTATCGATAAACAATGATCATTGTATTTTAAAACCATAGAAATATGTTAAAATGAAAGTCTTATGTCTTTAGTTGGAGAATTACCTACAATTTGCTAGTCACAGAGAATGTATCCAAATAAATAAATATGAATGGAAAGTTAAAGACGAAACATTTTAAAGCAACTTGTTTTCTCAAATAATATTACGCGTACAATCTATTGCGTTAGTGTTAAGTATTTAAAATTGTTTAATGAACCTCGTTAAATAGGCAAACATTATGTAATATATAACAAATATGAAAACCGGATAATTTTGAATCCGGTGTGGTTACGATTAAAAGTGAATTATTTACTTCGTTATAATGTATGTTAGATAAGAACACCGGTTTCAGTCTACAGCAAATGAATGAGATATAATTTTCGGGTATCATAGGCTAACATAGGCTAGTAAGTTAACGATTTTTTCGACTGGTTAAAATTAACTTGACAAAATTTTATGATGTTAAGTCGTATGCTCGATATTTTTGATACAAAAAAAGAACGAATTGTTATATAAATACATTTTTCAACGATTTATATAAAATACAAAGTTGTTCGACACATCCCGTTCTAAACATAACTTATATTCGAGCGAACGCCGTATTTAGTGCGTGGCGTACGTTATATCGCGAAATTGAATCGTACCCGGACCTGTTTTCTAATAAATTGTTCAAACGCAACGATATTGAGTTATCAACAATTAATAAATAACTAATAATATTGAATATTCTAATTACGCAACTCGTTCGACTTTTTCTATCTAATTAGTTTCTTGTGTTTTTACTACGTATTTACAATGTTTTATACATATATACCATTTTACTCTTGAGAGTGTAGTGTTTAACGGTGTAATTTGTTTTTAATAATTAAATTGCTTTCGAGACCAATATTTACATCAACATTCGTAGAATTTTCGACGAAAATAAAACAAACGAATCGGTTTACAGAAACGTGTTTATTGATAATGACAGAAAAGTACAAAATATTGGCAATAGATGTCTCGTCCGCGTGCACTGAGAACACAAACTGCGTCAAATATACGTTCTCAATGTACGTTTTGAATATGTTGAGATAATATAACGTATTCATTTTTTACAAATACCTTATAATATCTTTGGCAACGTAAATTCAAAATTGAACGTATAAGTCAGCGAAAATACGTTAATTCAATGTTAATAAGAGGCAAAATGACGTCGAATTGATATTAAATCGAGAATAATTCGTAAAGTGAAAAATTCGAGTACATTTTTAATTTAGTTACTCTTTAACGGCCCGGCTTGAGTTATAGATATTTTTGTGTTATAAAATTAGAGAAGTCATAGACTAATGTTAGAAAATATGCGGAAAACTCTAAAAATAATTGTGCACGGGTTTCATATTAATAATAGGGATGATTAAAGTTATATAATGTTACGGAAAATAATATCGAGCGTCCAGATAAAAGCGTAAAAAAACAAACAATAGTAACCGAATGAAACTTTTTAAACTTAAATAAGTATCAAAGAACTACCCAACACAAAGTTATATACACAATATGGACGTTGTAACTTATGAATTTGTAATACGAACGAAGAAAATAATGGAAAACGGAATTAAATTACCTCCGTAAAATATTATAATATTTTGAAGATTTTACGAGCTACAAGCCTATTTATTTTAAATCTATTAACTACATTATAGAATGTATACTGAACCACAACAGTGTTACGGTCAAATTTTGTTCAGCATCCCCCAGAGATGGAAGCTTAGGTTAATATTATTTTTACTTATTAAACATTTCGTATAAAGCTTATACAATATAATGGAAGAGTTCGGGATCCCACAAAAACTAGTAGTTTTGACAAAAATATGCATGGAAGACGCACAGTATCAAATAAGGGTCGAAAATACGATGTCTAAAGCGTTTGAAGTTAGAACGGGTTTAAAGCAAGGAGATTTATTATCCCCCACTCTATTTAATATAGCATTGGAAAAAGTTATAAAGGAAATGCAAATGAAAACAACTGGACTAGCGATCGGTCAACAACATATACAAATACTGGGTTTCGCAGATGATCTAAATATATTAGCAAACTCAATGGAGGATACAGAAAAAGCAGCTCAAGCCCTCGAGCAAGCAGCCAGCAAGATAGGGTTGAAAATCAATACCAAAAAAACCCAAATAATGGAGTTGCTAGATAACGGAGATAACCCTGAGACAGGGTCTCTAACTTTCGAAAAAGTTGATGAATTTCAGTACTTAGGAGTTGTATTGAGTACTAAAAATGACTGGGCAAAGGAAATAGGAGTCAGGATAACAAAGGCTGAAAGAGCGTCATTTGCCTTAAGTAAGTTCTTAAAATCAAAATTGTTTTCCAAGAAAACCAAAGCTAGAATATATAGGGCAATAATAAGGCCTGTGCTTACTTATGGCTGTGAAGTATGGACTACCACAAGTACAACTGAAAGAAGGCTCAGGACTTTTGAAAACAGAATTTGGAGGAAAATTTGTGGACCAGTTTATGATATTGAAAATGCAACTTGGAGAAGCAACAATTAAATAAAATTTAATAAAGAATTACAAGACGAATTGGGAATTGTATCAGTCATTAGCTTTATAAGAGGGCAAAGGGTCCAATGGCTAGGATATTTAATGCGAAGGAGCGAGGATGATATAAGTAGAGCAGTCCTAAACTGGAAACCAAGGGGAAAAAGACCCGAGGGATGCCCAGGAAAAGATGGCTGGATGTTGTGGAAGAAGACCTTGAAAAACTGGGAGTACAGGAATGGAGAGAACTAGTTCAGGATCGAAAGAAATGGAGGGATATTGTGATGGCGGCCAAAACTCTTAGAGAGTATTAAATGCCAGAGAAAGAAGAAGAAGAAGAAGAAGAAGAAGAAGAAGAAGAAGAAGAAGAAGAAGAAGAAACATTTCGTACGTGGTGAAAATATAGAAACACTCGGTATTCGTATCTATATTGTCTTCTAGCGGTACGCGTAATTATCAATTTCACTGAAAAATAGAAAATATTCTTATTACGCCGTTAGACATACAAACGGAATATGGTACGATAATAACACGGATGTCCGTCGAGGTGTAAGTCGATTACCTATCTTAATTATTTTTACAAATCAGGTGCACACGCGCGCCACCGAAACCGAACGCGATTTATACATTTCAATTTTCGTTTTCGATTATCGATTTTCAGTAATTAATTAGGCTCGCTAATATTTATTCGCTTCGATAGTTTCTATGTTGAATATCGGTTTTGATTTTTTATGATTTCCGTGTTGTTTCGGCTATGGTTTTTACTTTCCGTCGGCGTTTACGTGGCCACTATTTAAAATCTTTTTCGAAATCGTTTTCAAGCTTTGAATTATAAGTGTTATAACGTTATATACTCTTGGTCGTTAGACTCGAATACGATAATATTTGTATATCTTGAACACTGTAACATTAGTTATGTTTTACGGGTTATAGTATTTATTGTTGTTTACGCGTAACATACGCGATGTAAACAGGAATTTGTACGCACAAATATACGAATTGATTGTGTCGCGAATACATAATTGAATAGTTTCGAGATAATTACTAGACCAAAACAGAAATAACGATACGACAAATAAACGATATATTGGCGTTGTGTTGACTCTGTGTGTTTGTTATAGGAAGTTATACGTGTTAACGCCAAGTAAATCGAAGGATATCATTACCGTGATTTATGGTCCACTTCGGATAGAAACGTGTTTTCGTTGATAATTGATAGGACGAAAGTCGATTTTCGACCCGCCGATATAGAATACGTTTTATTCATCCGGCAACCGAGAGAATTTGAACGGTCGGCCGACGTGTGTGTCTATATAGTATAGACCCCATACAGAAGACGGAGTCGATGTCCAACATAAAAGTGGATGACGGTAATAGGGTTGGCACGAGAAACGGATTACACGCTGTAAAAATGATTCAACGATGCAGGTTCGTTGGAGATTACAATAACCGCGGTTTGAAGTGTAGAATAATATCGATGGAATCTATATATATATATATATATATATATATA
>JAIPRN010004308.1:0-15718 GCA_025469175.1 Geopemphigus sp. TES_GeoC_2020
ATATATATATATATATATATATATATATATATATATATATATATATATATATATATATATACGTACAGTTTAATTTTATAATTTTGTTGACGAGTACATACAAATGATGTACGCGACGAAATAATGTATTTGTATTCGTTATAAATAGAACAATCTAGAGGCGCGTGCTAATTTATATTATATTTATATTGTCCGCGAGTATTTATAAACGCGTGAACGTACGTAAGTGATTACGTTGTATAGAAATTAAAACGATAATGTATATCGGTTTTTTTATCCGCTATATTATTTTACGACGTACGAGGGTATCGAAAAGTAAGAATATAAGGCTTACATAAAAAGCGATACGCTTGAGCGAAATTTGCGGAAATATTTATTTAACTACACTTTTGTATGCAATTTTGTATACCGAGAAGGACGCTTGTTAATTGCGGCGTCGCAGTTTTCTCCCTCCATCACCTGTAGCCAAACAGTGATGTGTTGATGATGATCAACGTCGTAACGTTTTCCAATCGAAAATGCCTCCAACCGATTGAACGAATGAAAATCGCGAGGCGCGAGATCTGGACGGTGAAGGGGCGGTGGAGAACATCGCGTCCAAACGAATTCGAGAGTATCCAATTTTTTCGACAATTTCGGGAATTAATTCCACGTCGTGACTATGAATCGTGGGGATCGTAGCAGCTGGTGCGTTAACGGTAACGTACGTTGTAAATACGTGTTTTCAACGAATCTACTTTGCAACGTACTGATGTACGAGACCGTTTGTTTTATTAGAGGCGATTTTGTCTATGACGCGGTGCCGCCAAATTTGTAAAACAAAATTGTCTCTCAAATGAACGGTTTTGTATTCTTATTTGTTGATATTCATTCAAGTATACACTCGTCTCCTGGTTTAACGAGTCCGAATCCGCGACTCTGGGAGACCAAATATCGCTCGGATAAATCACGAACTTCGAAAGATTAATTATTCTCGTTTTCCACAATGCTATGCTATCGGACCGTATAGTAATTGTTCGCCGTACCCATAGGTCCGATCGGATTCGTCCGCCGCTTGGAATTCGCGATTTCTCGTCTTCGACACCGTTGGGCCCGACAATTCCCATCAAAATCGAAACGGTCGTTTCAAATAGCCAGTGCCGTTCAGCGACAGACGGAGATGACAAAGTGACGATAATATATATATATATCTAGACGCAACAAAATGGGTAATATGACGCGCACAATCATCAATAATCGCGGACAAACGTTATCGAATCCGTCAAACATAAAAGACGAACGAGATATTTCGTAATGTACTTCTTAATGGAGGTACACACTATGTTACGTTCCGTCGCGTATTGCGACGTGTTCGATTGGCGGAAGGGTCGAAATTGTCGAGAATTAGAACGAGGGACGTGACAAGGGACGTATTCGTAACACGAGAGACACGATAGTTATGGCGGTTGTCGATATATCGATTTATCGGTAAACACGCGGTATTGACGTATAAAAGGAAGAGGGTTCAATTTGGGATCGTTTTGAATAGTTTCTACGGTGAAACAAAAATGGAAGGCGTGCGTCGGCTCGTTCGCAATATGTGCCGGCTTCTTAAAAATACGCCCGTTGGATACAATAACCACGAGCGTACGTTTTCGATAATTGAGGTGAAACGCGTTACTGGAAATGCGGTAGGTCGAATAATCGAATAAACGACACAACGCGCGGTGCCGTGTCTGGAACGGATATCGTATAATTGTTATTGTTTCACATCGCGCGATGATGAGAAATACGATTTTCCGGTACGGTGACGCCGTCGCCACCGTCGACGCCGCCGACGCCGTGACTTGGGCTGCCCGTTATTGATCGTTCGTGTAAAATATAGATACGCGTCCCGTATAGAGCGTGGGGGTTATTTCAAACCTTTTTTTCGACACGGGTCCCTCCGCGCGAGATATACGCGTACAATATATAATAACGGTTCCACTCCCCTCTCCCCACACATTCTTCATTCTTCATTCGTTTTAAATTTTGAGCGAAATAAAAAATGTGTTACAACAACGCGTATTTGTTTATTTCGTCCGCTAACTCGTTTTCGAGTAGAACGATTTCTACATGTAGGATCACCTACCGATAGTGAACGGTACTTTGATTCGCTAGTTGTCAATTTTTTTTTCGGTAATTTGTTCAACGTCGCGTAAACCCTTTCCGACCGGTAAAACTGTCGACACGTACGATTTTCACCAAACCAGTATTTTTTTTTTTTTCGTAACGTTTAATAATATATCCGAACACCCGAATTGTTCGCCATTTACAATACCGTGATACGCGCGTAAAGAACGCCGTCGAAAATTTCGACCAATTTGCGAACAAATACGGTATTTTGAAAATATCGATAATTTTCAACTTGTTTTGTTTTACTAAAAAATATTAGTAAAACGTCCAATTTCGCGACCGAAGGCCTGAGAATTGAATCCACGGTTGGTCGCGTAATGTTCTAATAACACGGAATTACTTCAGCAGAATCGCGCCATGGACCACCTGTTATAAGAGTATTCGGACGTAATTTTCGCGTTAAATCAGCTAATCGTCGAAATATGTCCGGGTTGTTTCGTCTCCGTAAATCAACGCGCGATTACGAGGGCGCACGTTGTATTGTACAATATGTACGGGGAAAAAAAACCGATAAAAATCGATAAAATTTGAAAACGACCGTTTACGAAAATGCGAACGCAATTGTTCGGGTAACGAGACGAGTAAGGCGCAAGACTCGCGATGACGAACGCCTTCTTTTGCGACGTCATTTCGTCGGAATCCAATCCCCCCCCCGGCCACCCCACAGATGGTAGCCGTTTTCGACGGAACACGTATAACACCGCCGACATTATAATATATGCGCGTGCCCGTTCACGATTATTGTACGCCGGCTGAGATCGGTCGATAAATATGGGATAAGTCGCGCGGGACGTACGGTTCGTAATGTGCGCTACTATTCCCGTCGAGTCGACGCGTGCATATAAAGAACATCGTACACCGGCGTGATATTACGTTAGTTTGTTTGCGCGCGCGTTTTTAAACAAACATGCGTAACCATCGGCCTCGGGGATCGGGTACGACGTTTCGACTCTATCGCCCAAGTCTCCTGCCGTCCGATAAAACAGAATAAACACACACAGACACGTAAACATATAAGTACAAACGAGTACGGCCGTACTCGATCGTTTGATTATTGGGGTCCGTCAGACAGATTTAGGGATAACCACACCCCTGTGTATGTTTGGAATATATATGTAAGATAAGACCACGTCGTTTATTATACGTAGTTCGTACGGTTATATATATATATATATATACATTTTACGACGCACGTACCATAATATATTATAGTATACGTGGGTGTGTGTATGTGTGTGTATATTTATATATACGGTGGTCGTAAATAAAACCTTTTTAGAAATTAAAATTGTCGCTCGAATTATTACGAACGTATTAATACGACGTATTTATGGGCGGGGAAGGGTTAAGGGGTATACATATCCCTCGTGTCTCCTTAAAAAATAAGTATCTAAATAAGTAACTAGTAATATTTATTGTTGTCATTCTAAAATGTAAAACGTACGTTACAATTACACGCGCACGTGTCTAAGAACCAAATAGTGATTCGGAACGAAGTTTAGATACTGAAATCGCGCCGGTTTTGCGAGAAAGTAACGCGGAAACGCGGCCTAGTTAAGTACTTATCGGATACTCGTCCGCAATTATCGCGCGTCGACCTGTTGTTTCGCATCGCGACGCGGTCGTTTCGCTTCGCAAATCGACAATTCGTGTTTAAAACCATCCCGATCGAATGACGGTGAACGCCGAAACGTATTTTTGCCACAGTCAAACGTATCCGATGGCGTTTATACTAATTATATTAGGAAAATAACGGCCTCCTAACCGGCAGTTTTGTTTTGGCGCTAGAATACGTCGAATCGAATAGTACGTCCGACAATTCGAACAAACGAACTAGTTTCGTTCGCGTCCAATTCAATAAAATGTTTTACGATGATTATCGCAGTCTATCCGGGTGACTTATAACAAAAACGAAGAAATACGAAGAGGCCATTCGTACGCGCCGAATACAATCGTAACTCGGATTTAGAACCTTTATGAACCACTCGTAAGAGGCGTATACCTTGTGTATACATAATAACGAATCGGTCGGTTAATGTCGGACTGAAATATTGATTGTTTTTCGTCTATATTATGTTCGTTATCGTACGTACGTACGCAATTTCGCGTAGATCGCGACCGAAAACGTTAGGAAATGACAGTAAAAGCTACGACCGTTTTTGAAAAAGAAAATTTGGACCAGTGTCAAGCACTTCGCTATCGCGTGTTTAGTAGATGAAAATAATAATATTTGACGCATATACGCGAAATATAGAGCTGTAGTTCGATTTTTATGTCAGACGTTTCCTCTTTCGCTTATATTTTGTATACGTTTAATGCGAACAAAACATTTGAATTAGATCCAACTCTGAGGACGAAAATACCCAACACGAATTCCTTCGGCCGATTTTAAATAACCGCGTTTTCCGCAACTTCTGGATTGCCGCTATTATCAAATTTATTATAGGGGATTCGATTTCGATTTTATCGGTTGGAATATAAACAAATACCTGGGATGTACTCAGGTTTTTCTGCCAATTTTCGCGTATATGTGTGTTTGTTTTCGAATTTAAATTTAACATAATCGTAACACTATATTTTTACAAAACAACAAAAACATTTCGTTCGCTATTTTATTATTTTCCCTCGATAGAGACTTTTTTAACGGCAACACGTGTTCCTAATTTCATATTCCGTCACGGATTATTTTACTAAAATTGTCGGCATATATAAACGTCGTATACACAAGTATTTAACCGGCATTTAAGTTCATTATTTATTAACGTTTGTGGATTTTAGACGAGCTGTTAGGAAGGACGGGGAAATAATATATTAAAATCTTGGATGGCGATTAAGAAAATCAAAACTTTAAAAACCATCGACGTAGAAACCTTATAATATGTAATGAAATATACAGCTGATCGACAACCAACAGAAAATAGAAATCGTTTAATGTTTAATATAGATAGATGTGGCCAGGGCCATTAATTTAAACTATTTATAAACGCAATTCTCAGTATAAAATTAAATAAAAATAAAGGTTAATTTTTTTTGTAAAGAATCGATTTTAAAGACACGCGCACATTTATATATTAAAGAAAACAACTATAAATAAACAATAAAATAATGTATTTGTAAAACGTTGACGAAATATGTCCATAATATATACTTTGTTATAAAAATGTATACTAAATAAAATAGGTATTCGTTTTGGTGAAACTTTACGCTATTAACATGAAATATGGTAAATTAATATTTCATTATAGACGTATTTCGATAAAAAACACACGCACTCGCGTTTCACGCGTTAAAATTAATATATTACGTACATTGAAAACGAAGTAGTTTTAAGTAAGAAATACAGAACAGACTTACACCACATACCTAATTACCGCAAGGCACGCCATAGTTTTGTGGGTTATTATTTTTTATATTAAACAAATGTATTCTAGCGTTGTATTTTCAATAACTTGTAGTCGACTTCTCTGTACGTACGTGTTTACACATACCTGTAAAAATTATGCGTAATATAAACTTTAATGTTCTCGTTAGCTATAAAATACGCAACACTAGTTTATAGCGTTTTCGCAACGCGCGAGGCGATAACATTTTACGGTCAGGCTATATAGTCATCATAAATATATATATATATATATACTGATGTATACTGGCGATTTTCTTTGCCAAATAAATGAATCGCGCACATAAATTACAATATTATCTACGCGGAAATTATAATTCTTCATTTTGTTTGTTATACCGCGTATTATTATATCCGTTATGCAATTAGGAATAAATAATATATACATAAAACGAATGATTTCCAAATTATACCCAAACTATTTTCTAACGCCGTGCGTATACGTAGCTGGTGATACGTGCTTGGTAAAGAATTTCAGGCCACTTCGAGATCGCTACGTCGCACGTTAGTCCGCTTTCAAACGAAACATACGTGTAGTGGTGTCACTTACCAGACATTGGAATTCCGAAGTTCGGTTACACGGTTTGCCTATTATACCGTCCGAAATACCGTTCCTTCGACTTACACGTTGTACGTCCGTCGAGTTTTTCGTCGTCGTACTGGACGAGCCGGTACGTGGACCACGCCCCGTATTGGAGACGTTTTTTAATTCGACCCAAATTAGAAGGAAATACGTCGTCGTTTCGTTCAAATTGTCGAATCAACTGATGCAGACCCGTTGCCGACAGTTACAACGAGGACGTGTCGATTTAAAAAAAATCGGGTCCACTAATTCAAGCGACCGTACAAGCGTCGTTCTACATTTTTCACGCCGATTCGGCGACAAATACGCCGTGCAGTCACACGAACTACGCGCGTTGTACGCAATATCGATCGATCTCGTTTGTACGACGTATTGCCGATAAATAAAAACGTACCGAACGCGCGATATACGCGCGCGTTATTTATTCGTCGGGGGACGTGTTGTTCCGTCGACGGCAATGGTTAAGGCGAATGCGAAATGTGGCTCGGGAAGCGACGCGAAAAAACGATCGAAGCGGTCGCACCAACGCCGGGATGAAAAACAAAAAGAAGACGCGCTGGTCTCGATAATGACGCCCGATATCGCGCCGGGAGATAAGCGTGGCGGATAAAGAGCGACGGCTGGGGGGACAGTAACGAATCTTTTTCGAACGGATGGATAGCGGCGCTTCGGTGTTGCGCGGGGTGACAGGTTTGGAGACGATTGCCGGGATCGGGCGAAAAAAACGGACTGGAACGACGTGTGTGTGTGCGTGTGCTGACGGCAAAGAATAGAGCGGAAAAGTGCGGGGACGGGTATACGCATTTACGTAGCCGGACGACCGTCGTCGCAGTCGCCTCGGCGGTGTCTGTGCGGTGGCGCGTACGTTGATTATACGGGCCGCACAGTTACGCACGTCCCCAAATGTACGCGCGCCGCCGCCGCGACTCGAATAAATAAACGAATTCGCCCGGCGAATAATCCGTCCGCGGTACGCGCCCGTTTCCTCCCGCGCCATCGCGACGGTCGTACGCGCGTACAAATCGACCGTTAATTCGCGTACGTCGATCTTGGACGGGTGGGGAAGACGATACGGCGGTCGGCTACAAACACCGCGTTCCGACTTCTTTCACGTTCGTTCGGATTTTCGTTATTATTATTAGCTTAGTTGAGTAATACGCGTATCGCACAACGTTCACCCCCCAACCCGGGGCAAAACGCGCGATTTTACGGCGGTACGCGCTACGGATTGTGCCCCTTTTTTGACTCGGCGGGACGTTTGGGCTTTCTTTCGACGGCGAAAAATTAGTCGCTGACCGATTAAAATCACGCGCCCGTCCCGCCCACCCCTAAACGGTGAACGGCAACGCCCCGACGGTCGGGAAACAGCGAACAACGAATTTCGACAACGACGACGTCGTGTCGGCACTATTGACCGTTTAAATAGCGTATACCATTAGGGAATGTGGGGTTTCGACGATCCTACGGCACGTTACGCCCGCGTATTTTAGCCGACACAATTCGTGAGCGCGCGAATTCATGGCTATTGTACGGTATTCCGTAACAATTACGCGGTAACTCGGTGATTTGCGGACAATTCGTTGAAAATCGTTCGAATTCTCCGGTACTATATCGCTTAAGCGGTAGCGACTTTCTAGTTTTTGCAATCATATTGTTCGTGTATTTGCGCATCGTCGAACAGTGTACGCGTAAATGTAACGAAGCCAAATGTCACGTTCGATCTCGCCTATTTCCGCATATTTTAACGACACGCGATATGTACTCGTAACGGACGATAATCGCGCGATAATTGTATATTATCTGTACGATTATAGTTTACACCAGTTATAAACTATATATATATATATATATATACATATAGTAAACTGTAATAGTATTTGGAAATAGTGATTCTTTATTATAATAATTACTTAAAAAATAATCGTCCGACTGGATTTAATTCGAATTTAATACCTCGGTTATAGTACGTTTATATATTTTTAACCGAATCACGAAACCCATACTGCAATATTGAGATTTCGAGGTAAGCGCCGGCTACACTTTATATGACGAACATCGGAACGGTTTCGGAAATTGATTTTCAAGCGCGGCCTTTTCGACTATGCACGCTAAAAACCGCGTCTGTCGATTTATTTCTCGGGCTCCGATTCCGCCTTCGGTAATTATATACGATAAAATGCTCCGGGCAAATTAGAATTATTTGAAAATTACACGAAAATAGTAATCGAATACTACGTTAGCAATAGCACTCGCCTACGTGAAAATTGTCAAAACGACGTTTTCTACGAAGCGGTTATTTCGTCGTATATGTCAACGAATCAACGGATATTTACGAAAATGAACGGGAACGTATAGAGTCACGGCGCGTAATCGGATAAACGACTCTGTATATTAACCATATGGATACACAAAACGTGTCGCTTAAAATAAGAATCGTTTATAAACAAACGAATATTTATAGAAAACTTCGTAGGAATATTAAAAAAAGCGTAAAAAGTAATATTCGACGAAAACATAGCCCGCGGATTTTGTCGTTCAACGCTTATATAGAACACAATACACGGTTCCATAATTATGTCGATTCGGAATCGCTTATTTATTGTCCACGGTAAACGCGCTCGCGAAATATATTTCGTAAAGTTCGACAGCGGCGGTAACTGTTTACTGGCCCAAAATACCGGCGCTGTTGTGTCGCCGTTAGCTTTCCGTTCGAACCCACCGAACCTAATCTCCCACCACGAAGGACGGTTCGATCGTTTCGATTCGTCCGGGGCCGCCGTTTTCAACGTGTCGGTCGAACGGTACTCCGGTGTCCGTGAAAACCGTTCGAGCGAAAAAAAATTAACACGAAGGGGTAAAAAACGCGCGTACGGGTAATACAGCGCGTGTATTCGCGTTATATAATATTATTATATCGCGGATCGTGTGCGTCGTGTGCACGTGTGCGTGCGTGCGTGCGTGCGTGTGTGTACGCGCGTGTAACGATGACACTAAACATCTGCCATTCGGGGTAGTAAAAATGCGATTGGATGATTAGTGGCCGGTTAGTGGGGGTACTTGGGGCCAATGTAAGGAGACGGGCAGCTCCGATACACGTGTGTGCGTGTGTGTGTGTGTGTGTATATATTCACGCGCATACGGGCGCGCGGGTCGACGACGACGGGCCGGCGGACCCTCTCGGCGCGCGACCCGGCAGCGGGCTATAATACGGAAATGTTTCCGACGCGGCCCTCGTCGTCGGCAACCGGACGGGGTCACGCGATACCCACCGTCGTGACCGATGGCCGTGTAACGATTGACGACGTAATTATTTCTGGCGCGCGCGCGATAGCGGTCCGGCGGAGTACGGTCGACGCGATTTTCGCCCGTGCCTGAATAATAATCGTACCGGTTATCTTCTTTTCACCAACGCTCGGCCGTTTCCGTGAATTGGAAACCATTTTCCTTTTTTTTCGACACTGAATTATCGTTACACACACACCTGTATCTATCTATACAACAGATGTCGTGCCGATGCACAGGCGTCGCGTAATTTACTTTCGTTATATTTAGTCGATTCGCGTTTCGCGCGGTGCTTTGTAATACGTAAAAACCGTTTCGTCACGATTTACCCCGACAGTATCTCCGTAATAAACACCCGCGACGGTTGTATTAAAAATGTTTACAACCGGCGTTCAACGTTTTGCAACAGTTGGTACCTTTCGATAATATCGAACGTACTTCGCGTGGAAATAGTACGTAGCGTTTTGGGCGATTTACGCACGAACCGGACGACTGGAAGTAACGGAGTATATTTTCTACCGATTCGACGTGTCATTTGTTTTGCTTTTTTGGTGGACTTGACGCGTTTTCCGTAAGTTCCAGTTTTCGGTTATCCCGGCTATTGAAACATACGTTACGCAAAATGGACGAAATAGCGAAGTTTTTCGTCAATATTTTATTTATTTCGGGCGTCGAAAACGAGACGTTACACGTTTCGTGAAAATAACGCGACAACCGAACGGAAAGGACATTTATCTCCGGGCACCCGTACTCGACGTTTATACCGTAACGTCGTTAAACGGAACTTACGCGAATTTTATTCGTCCGAAAATTCGAATTACGAATATTTAAAGCGAGCCAAACGGCCGTCCGTACAACGGTTATTAGTTGAAAAATCGAAACGATGGACGGTAACGTTTCGTTCGGTCGAATTTTCGCGTAAACATTCATGTAGTCCGGTTCGATATAACGACCTAATTTGACACGAATTTAACGCGTGACGACCTGCCGTTGGAACGAATTGTCACAATATGGATTCGGTATTTCGTTCGGCCACACGAACCGGAGTTGGCGGGTGTCACTAATTTGTACGTAAATTCGTTTTGCCGACTACGCGAAGTAACTAATCGACCTACGAAAAACTACAATTTCTACTTCGTCTAAATAACCGTACTGCATACTCGACGTATAAAGGGATAAGAAATTAGCGAACACGCGTTTATTGTGTTACGTTCTATTTTGTATATAGGCACGTGCCTATATGAAGTCACGTCCTGACCGTGTGATAATTATTCGATCTATGAATAAAGCGCGCATTGTGTCTGTCGTCCAGTTTTTGCAGGAGCCAGGAATGACAGAAACGTTCTACGCTTTTGATTGTTATCTTCGATCGTAAATAGTTCGTCTAAAGGGACCGTCTAGTTTTTCCGTTAAAATCGTATCAGCTAAGAAAATTGGTCGTTCGGTGTTACATGCACGGTGACGTTTAATAACGAAAATGGCGTAAAATTAAAAAGGAGAAATTCCGAAATTTTCGTCGTCTGGCCATTAGCCGTTTGAAGTCACACACATCCCCCCCTACCCACTGCGTCTTTTTAGAAATCTTTCAAAAGTCAACGGAAACGTTTACCGACAAATTACATCCGCGTACTAAAAAACGACGCGGCTACCGACTAATAAAACGTCGTATTTTGGGCGCCATCCCCCCTCATCCGAAATTTGTTTTCAGTCACGGCCTTGGTTGCCGCGTTATGTTTCGTTATCGTTATTATTCATTAACGACGATGTATAACTATATACATTTACTAAACGACGGACGCGTCAAGTAAACGCGACGGGACCGTTTTGATTAATTTAAACGAAACGTAAACTACACGCGTGCCTCGGTGTATATATCGAGTATATGATACGTAACGTATTATTATTATTATTATTTTCGTTGTAGTGCCCGTCGACGACTGCGCAGTTTAGGTCGATCGCGGCGTCACCTTGAGCGTGCCGCGACCGTAACGAACCGAATCTAAATATTACGCAATAAATTATTTATTTAACCTTTTATATAACACGCGGGGGTTCTTAACCATTTTCGTGATCCCTCCGAGATGCGTTGAGACATATAGTAAAGGATTTCCTTCCCTCCCCTCCTCTTATAGAATAACAATCGTCGTTTTAGATTTTGAACGGAGCGAACAACGAATTACAACGACACGTTGTTATTGATTATGTCCGCGAACGCTATTTCGGTATAAAGGAGTGCTCTGATTTCTATGCGTTACGCTAGTTTCCGTCGAAAAATCTAATTAGTATTTTATTCGACGCGTTTTTCTTCGATATTTTCGGTACATTTTTTAAGGAACACGACGAAATCCGTTTTATAAAAATCGCTAAATTAATACGACCGACTCGTGTGATTTTCACCGAATCGAATTTCGTTTGTTTTGTTTTTTTTTAAATATATAATTCCAAAAGTAATATTTCGAAACGCTCGGATCTTATAACCGATTATTTATTTATAATAGCGTTACGTACACATGTCGTTGGAAATAAACACTTTTTGACTAAATATTGCGTTTGGAAAATGTCGATTGTTTTTGTTTATTATGTTTTCAAAATGGGCTCAATTTTCGACGAATTGAATTTTCGTACGAGGTTTATTATATAACGTTCTAACAACGTTATATAATCTCATGATTATATATAATATATACAATCTCATCCGCGGAACCCTTAGATGTCCATGGTTAAGGACCCCTGTTACATAGTATTACCTCTGAACAATGTCCGCGCTATTCGCCCCTCCCGTAAAACAGTAATTGTGTAAGGGTCCGTAAACCTTCGTTAAGTTAGTGTTTGATTTAAGGTGGAGCGCAGTGACTAGTGCCGAGTACGCCGAGTACTCAAAATGCGCGACTCAGAATATTTACGCGTAAACGTCGCGTCGGAACCATTTGTACGCTATCGTTGTTTTAGCGCTAATCGACGTTTATAAATGTCAGTGGACAAAAGACGTATAACGAAGGTCGAATACATTATGTATTTATTTTGTTCTTCGTTATGAGGTAAAATATATTCCTTCGTATAAATATAGGTCTTCTTGGAAAGCGGTTTGTTTTTCATTTTGCGGTATCGTCGCGTTGGTGTTTACCTATACAAGCCTCTATGCATTTCGTACATCTGAACTGGCTGTGAACGGTAATCAAGACGGCACACCGACAATACCGCAAAATGCGATTGCAATATGTAGCTAAGTAATAACTCGCTGAGGGTTCTTTTTTTGCACGGGCCCCACAAGTTTAAAAAGCACGCGGCATATTGGCGCACATTTACAAAGATAGTGTTTGCGTCGTAAATCAATATCGCGCGAAATTTTAAAAATATAATTTTATCGCGTTTTGTTGGAATTATTTCACAAATTAGTAGTAATTACCATAATTATCGTATATGTAATTGTATTGAAAAAAGTATTGAGATAAAGACAAATTTTTTAATTTAATCGAAATTTTGAAAAATTGGTTGATATTTTATTAATATTTATTGTTTACCGCCATTAAAAATTTAGTTAATTTTACGTAAAACTTTCAAACGGTTTTAAGATTCCGTAATACTTGAAAATACAAATATAAACTTGATTCGTAAATAAGGAGTTATCTTCAAAATTTTTCCTTCGTCAGCTTAACGGATTATAGCTGAAAATATTTGTCCAGATTTCTTTCGTTGGCGGAGAGTACCTATAATTTTGTTGATTCGGATACTAGTTTATACACGGAAATGAATCGAAACATAAGCGACATTTAAACGTGCAGAACTTATTGGTCAATATGATATTGTTGTATAATTCCTTTCAAATCCAAATAATTGAAACGCGATTTATAACATAAAACGTTCATACTAACCATAAGCTATAATAATTCGTCTCGTTCGACTACCTTTTTCATATTCTCGTATTTTAAAATTGATGTTATTTTTGTTCTTTTGCTCTTAAAAATTTAACATTTAAAATCTAACTCAAATCGTATATTATCTCGAATGCATAAATTGTAAAACTCTCAAACCCGTAGCAAAACAACTTTACGTTTATTATACATATATATTTAAATATATACCTTTCGAATTGTCGGTGTTGTGATTTTTTTTATTTTGTGTTGAAGACGTTTGTTTAATTTTCTATATCAAATTGCGTATAGTTGGTACTTTATGTTTTTCAATTTTCCCAGTAGTTTCCTTAAGCATTAGGAAAAACAACTCGAAAATTTTCAAAAAAAAAAAAATGAAAAATTGTCAATATTGGTATTTATTTTAGACGCTAACAAATTTAGTATATTTTAAAAGTTCTAAATAAACGTCAACCTTAGATATATTTAATAATATCATAACGATATTTATTGTATCTATTAATTATAATAGCTACGCCATTTAGAATGTTATTTCGAATATAACGACTTATCGTTGTTCTTAAAATCAAAATAATAATACTCTATAGTTTTTGCCTGAATAATTCACTCAAACCAATATCCATAACAGCCGTGGTTCGTCATCTTTTATTATATATGTATTAACAATGGTACATATCTAATCATATTTTATTGAATCAAAGTACAAGCGGCGTGTGGACGTTTTCGAATTAGTGTCATACGTATAACGCGTACGCGTTTAGTCAAATAGTGATTTAAATAAGTGATTTGACGATTCGTTGGGGAAAAGTAGGTGGACAACATTTTCAATTAAATACGATTATTTTTTTGAAGGAAAAAAGAAAGCTATTAACGTAAAAGAAAAAAGAAAGTTTTACCGTAAGGTAGAAGCGCATATTGTATATTGAACAATTGTTGGTCTAGTGAACCCGTAGTTTATGTGCATCGCGCACCACGCGTATAATATATATATATGTATTACCTATCTGACAACGGCAACAATAGCGTTATTATATTTCGTTCAACGTAGGTATGTCATGTGATAACCATCAAAATTATTAATTTTGTAACTATAAGCGTTTCTATATTCTGTACAGAGGAGGTAGTTATGCATTACACGACCTGTTTTCCATATAAAACTAAGTACGTATTTACATATATACGTATATAATATATCGTACATTGAATTAGCGTTTTGAAAAATAACAATATTAGGTTTATTGTTTCACAAGATTTAACAAGACTTAAAAAATGTAAAATAACAATAGGTATGTAGGAATGTTTAACGAGAAAGATAACTGGAATGTAAGATGCTTGTGAGATACACCTGCCTATTGGATTAAATAATAATGATTATACAGTTAGACTATATACATAATATGTTAGTTAATACTATGAAATATAAAATTAACGTTCAAAATGGCCACATACACTACTAATATACAATTAAAAGAGGTGTTCACATTTTTACGTTTCATCATGAACAGCTAAGATTTGATTATTTTAAATTAAACGTTCATTTTACTAAAAGCTTAATAAACGATTTACTGGACGCAAATGTAAATCGTGTACTTTCTACGTATTTCGTCGTCATAAAATTATATGGCTTTTAATTTTCGGACGATTCGCAAAGTTGACAATAATATATAGCACCG
The DNA here is from genome assembly GCA_025469175.1 of Geopemphigus sp. TES_GeoC_2020. Taxonomy (NCBI): domain Eukaryota; kingdom Metazoa; phylum Arthropoda; class Insecta; order Hemiptera; family Aphididae; genus Geopemphigus; species Geopemphigus sp. TES_GeoC_2020. The sequence continues at coordinate 14,965 of JAIPRN010004308.1, forward strand.
AGTCGTCAATTGAATAAGAAACAAAATGAGCCGGAATAACGACCAATTCGTGAAGACATTATGTCGCGTCTATGGCATATCAAGGATTTACATACGCGTATACATTCAACACTTTTGTAAATTTTGTTATATTTCGTTCGTACATTGATAAGAATGTCCAAGAATATTGAACATCATATCCGAAAAACTGTGATCGAATTAACGATAAATAAACGTGCGGGATTTCTAACGCCGTACGTTGTCCGATTTCAATTATGAAAACATGCCGAATTTCTCGCGATCGTTTTTACGCAAGTTTCGGCGTATCAATCGCCAACGGTTAATTTTTATCTCCTTAGACGCATCGCGGAATGTACCGTGCACGAATATCAAACCACTTTGAAGACGGTTATTTATCGTCATTTCGTCGCGATAAATTTACGTCCCTTTTTTATTTTGAAAATAGAAACGTAATCAAATAGTTTTCGTCGCGAGACTAAGGCGTGTATTTATTTTTTTTACTAAGAAGCATTTTCTGTATATGGCGGTATCGCTCGAAACTACAATTGTTTTAAAAAAACGACGCGAATAACGTTTTCGGCTATTCTGGGAAACGTGCTAACCGTCGGTTACCACAATCGTGCACTGTCTAACCAACTCGAACTGCACACATACAGCATGTATATACCATATCGTCGTTTAAATTACTAATAACAACGACCTAAATTGTTGGACGAAACTTCTCGTTCGCACTTTCGACTGTCGTTTACGATTG
>JAIPRN010004309.1:0-15707 GCA_025469175.1 Geopemphigus sp. TES_GeoC_2020
TCGTATGCAGACGACGTCTTTTATTTACGATACGATAAATATCACACGGCGTTAAATAATCGTTACCAGTCAACAACGAATGACTAACAAAAAACTGTCAACTTGAACGACTGTCTAGTGTGTGTCGTCGTTATAGTGAAAAAAATCTCAGGCAAACCTAACGGCATCGACGGTTATAAATATATATCTTTGCGTAATAGAATAATGATAACCGTAAGTCATAAATAGTAGCCCGTAATAATAAATCAATAGATTGCTTCAGGAATTCAATATTATCGTCGAATGCGTAAATTGATTTCTTTCGCTTAAAATATTAAAATTAATTTTTTTTTTTAAAATTATAATAATTTCTAGTTTTTTTGCCTGCCACATTTGTTGTATACAATTAAATGATATGCGATGTAAAACGGTTAATTATCTGCATTAAATCAATACGCTCTAGCTCGCAAATATATTTAACATTAGCGCATTTTAAATTGGACAAATTCGACGTGGCCGACTGGGCCTTAATCGACGTAATATAAAAATAATAATAAAATATTTATAATCCTAAGCGTTTAATAAAACGAAAATTATTTCATTGTTTCAACTGCAATTACAAGCGATTTAAAAGATTTATTTTGAGAAAAAGTTTAAAGGGAATTATTTCGACAATATTAGGTGAAATTGGATTTTCTAATAGAGACATTTCATAATTTTGGAGCCAAAAACATTAATTGTTTACGGACTACGATTTCTATTCGGGAAAAACATCGATTACAATTTCATCAGGGTTGTAACAGTATGTTTAACGAGTTAACAAACTCCAATTCTAGGGAATCATTTTTAATCGTAAAAATATAATTTAATTTAAAACAAATTCGTGATCCGTCAAATTTTCTTCGACCAAATAGTAGAAAAAAACGTAAGTAATCAAGATTTGCGTGTGAAAAAGTCGACGAAAAAATGTATACGTTTTGTAAATGAATTGAAAACGATGGTTATAAGTTTCGTAGATCTATATACTTCATCGATGAAAAATATGAAATATAAATTATATACCTAAGATTTTTTCGTGAAAAATTTATTTTGTAATTTAACCGGAAGATGGTTTAAAATAAATGCGCCTATTGTGTGACTTTCGCCGTATCAGTAAGTACGGCGAGTGTAAAATGACCCACGAGGTAAACATGTAGACCACAAAATGACCCACCAGTAACAAATTGCGGCGGTGTATAAGCTTTAATCGAAGGTCGTCTCGATGACTATGTAATATTGTACAATGAAAGAGATACATTGGGAGGAATTAAATTTGAAATTCGCGTTCCACGAATTTTCTGAACAAAAGTCTAAACGGTACGGAAATGAATAACATAAAGGGAACCGATTATTTTGTTACATCAAAAGACGGGCGTATTTTTTTAAATTTCGATAAATAAGAACGCGTTTTTTTTCTTAGTCGGCCACCATGAAATAACAGGCCTCACGAGACTCTTTCGTTAAATCCGGCACCGAGATTAGTTTTTCTAATCTGTTTATAATGCACGGTGTTCACGTTTGTTTTCATTTTTTTTTTCTATCATTTTATTGCTCCGTTTTTCCTTCCATTATCTGCGACTTAGGTAAACGACTATTCGGTACTTAAGGGTGGTGGCGGGACGAAGACGCGTTTGTCTTTGATGCGACGTATACGCGACCAAACGCTCGGCTCTTGGGATATTAAGGACGCAATAACGGCCACTCGGCTACTGGTACTTACTCGCGAAATTACACCGTAATCGCACTTATGCTCACACGCACGTTATGTTAGTATACTATAATATGTCGTCTAGCCGATGCCACTCGTTTTTAAATCACCGTGTGAACCGAGTTCGGTAGTCAGATCGTCGTATATAAAACGGTGTGTGCCGCGGAGATTGAACAAACGCAAAAATCATTCGTTTATATGAATAAGGATTTTCGTTTATTGACGCCATGACTCGGAGTGCGGTCAAAATAATTAATCCAACGAATGTAAAACGTAAAAGGTAAAAACGTATATACGGACAAGTGGCATAAATAATTATGTTCAAAATGAGAATATAGGGAAATGAACAAAATATATTAGTAAAAAACAGTAAAACCAAAAATGTGTTAAAGTGACGGAACAAATTGTTATTGAATGGTAAGGAACGCAAAGAAGTTCATTGGAAGCTGTAAAGAAATGGCGAGCATCAGCTAGGGCGGGAAGATTAAGGGCGAAATGAATGTCAGCGTGAGGAAGGTGTTCAATTGCAAGTAAATAGACGGCAAAGGAGAGGAAACTGTTTGATGCGCAGGTAATCACCAACTAAATAAGTTTAAAATAGTGTCCAAAACTTTAAGTGCTTTATTAACTGCGATATTTATATGATGAGCGAGAAGTTTCTAATAATTACTAGAAACCTGCGCTAAAAATATAATGTTTCAGTTTTTTTTCTTTAAATTTTTTTACGAAAGTCGACATGGTTATTTCAAGAATCTTTTTTTAAAATTTGGTATAATTTGCCATTTAAGATAATTCGTTAATTTTTTAAAATTCATTTAGGTTAACGGAAACGTTAACACCTATTTCAGTGATATACTATCGGCCAAGAAATAACATTACCAGATGGCCAGCAAAATGTGTTAATAAACAATGCTGATTGCATTACAAACAGTGGCTGGTCGCTACTGAATAATATAATAGAATACTTGAATTTAACCAAACTTAAAAATTAATTTTAAAGATTATATCTATAAATTGGTTTTCCGAATTTGAAACCAAGATAATACAATAATTCTTATTTTAAGTTTCGTTTTCCTAATAAAGATAATTAAATATGTATATAATAAGCGTAAAATAATAATAATTTTAAAGAAAAACGACAAATTACAAGTCGTTGACGTGACATGTCACACCGTTTTTGCAGCTTCAACAGGTGTTTCAACATGCTAATGATTTCTGGCGATAATATAGGTTGTTTGCATAATGCTATCGTTATTCCGTACGGATTTTTCGTTTAAAAATTTTATTAGACACAATAAACGCAGTAATCAATTAAAAAAAACTAATTGTTTTCAATAATAAACTGCAGATATTAGTAACCCGATAAACGGCGAGAGTAAATTCGTTAAATAAAATAAAAATTGAAACCACGAGATAAAAGCGCGGATATTTTTAGCTAATAAAAAAGAACCTTTACAATACCTAACACGTAACCCATTAAGAAGACCGACGTTTATTTATTTCCATAAATTACGAACATCAATCGTTATTAAATTTATCGTATCTGCGACGCGATTGTATAGGTATAACGTGCATTGTATTAAGCTGTGTCGTGAAAATTATATAGTTTTTTTTACGTACTTCTTACTAGTAACGCGTAATTTTCGTCGTAGTTACGTTATTCTATACACTTACATGACCACCTAAGTGAGATATAAAAAACTAACGCGACGATAATAACGGGAAAAAACGAATTCAAATTAAAGTTAGTGTACTAAAGTTGAAAGCTAAAAATTGCTATGGGACATAATCTCGCTATTATTATTTCAACGATTAATTAACTATACTCGTCGTACCCTTGTACGAAATACTTATATTTCAGCTATAATACAATATTTGTCATAGTGATTATAAGCGCGTGTTTATTAAAATAGATCTATGTTTCGATCCAGAGTAAAAACTTTGAATACGATACCAAGAGATATAGAAAAAAGAATAACGAAATTAGCGTCGTTACAAATTGTATTATTTACTACGGCTCTCATTTCGTATACCGTTCCGTTCTATCGTACGCTCATTTCACTGCAGGAATACTTAAAGAATTCCCGAGCGAGGTGTTCTTTTAATTAAATCGAGATTTCATAAAATTACACGGATGGTCGGTGCTGGGGAAGGGTAATGCCGCTTGTAACCCAAGACGACGAGGCCAAACAATATTCATCCGACGAGGATTGGTGAACTTTGATGTACGGACGAAGTAAATTACTTCAACTTGATTAAATATTTTTCGTTTGCTTTTCGTTTCGAGTGTACGATCGTTTTACTTAATTAAATTCGGTTACGTAAAACTGTAAAATATGGATTGAAAACCGTGTGCGCTAGTATAAAAACGCTTGCTTGTGCGGTCCACCGATTGTGTTATATACATATATATAAAAAAAAAAACCGTATATAGATGGTATGTTTGAGAATTCCCAAACAAGAAAAACACATAATAATGTTGTAAAATGTATAAAATAAACAAGGAAATCGTCGGAGTGTAAATTTTGTAAAATAATGCGTATCTAGATGTAAATGATTTTAGCATTTTAAAGTGCGCACTTAATATAAATATGTTAAGTACCTAATCTCTCGAGGGCAATAATATATGCATATATTTATATGAATTACTTTTACTCGTTCAAGTTCAGCAAATTATACGTACCACTCAAAATACAAAACACGTAAATTGCGAAAACAAAATGAAAATTTTTTATTCGAAAAAATTATTTTTTAAAGACGGTTAGTTATGTGTTTCGACAAAATAGGTTTAATATGTCAAACAAATAAAATGTTTCTACTAGTACAAATGTAAAAATTTACCGTCATTATTCCTGTAAAATTAAAGGAGTTAGGTCATTTTAAGCATTTATATATATATATGATATTGTCAAGTCACTTATGACTTTTAATCGAAGAAATTCACTATTCTATGTTTCAATATTCGAGTAAAACGTTAATACATTAAGTACACCAAGTACATGAAATGTGTCTGAAATATATAATATTGCTACAGTAATCGCATTACACTTAACTAATTGTGTAAACGAATAATAATACCTGTAAATACGAGCGTAATAATTGGACGTATTTACTTGAAACGCGTCTTCTTGCAAATAACGCCTTACATTTATGAGATATCGTAAAACACCGTTAGTATATTAGATAATCTAATTCTAAACGAAATTCGTCGTTTTCCAAATAAATTAGCGCGGATGTAAATATGTCAAGGTTCCCGAAATAAATTCGCATAAAGCGTATATGTGTTTAACGTTGAGAAACCGATTTAGCTTAAAACGTTGAAATATATGGGCACTCTTGAGTAACCGTTGGCGTTTAACCAATGGTTTTAACGTGTTCCGTGTCCCCTATTAGGCGAATAAAAATGTAAATAGAATTAGGTCAGATACGTTCATTTTTCTTCTGGGTAAATATACATTGTACATATTCTATAGTAAGACGCCGTACGTATGTCACAATGTGATGGTTGTTATTGTTTTGCCCTAAGTGGCGATTACAAAAAGTCCGGCGGAAACGTCATTGCCGTTACCTATTTTATGTCTATAACGAACGAAAATGGACAAAATGAATGCGACGATCGTTCGATAAAGAACGTAGCGAGTGTACGGTTTTTCTTATAAATTTTGATCGCCATCGTTTTATTCGAAAACATTAAAAATATTTTCTTTGTCGAATTAAAACAACTTTTTAGTTTACTCACCTAGTCCACCTCAAGCCGTCGCCGACCTCGCGTTAACTGCGGCTTTTATTATAATTTTTGATTAAATAATCAGATAAGCGACATTGGCCACCGCCGTACATGGCGATGCCAACACAAACACACATACAAACATACACACACACATATGGAAAACTAGCGTGTCGCACGCTCGCTATAACTTATTTTCGACCCAATCAGTCAAAATGTTTCCTGAGGGAGTTAATACGTCAACTCTTTGCGTAAAGAGTGTATACACATAAACATACCATAATCTATTGATTTAATTTACGAAAAATATAAATTCCGTCAATGACGTCGATTTAATGTATTACATTCGAATGGTTTCGTGAGAGTTACGAATCTATAACATTCGTTCATCGGTAAGTTACATTAACATTGTTGAAATTAGGTTTTTACCTAGCCGTTGTGTCCAACTCGCGTTTCTATGGAATTTTTTTCGTTTTTAATACCGTTAAAACGATATGTATATATGAATACAAGCAGAATGAAAACATAATTAAATATTTTCTAACCGGACCAATTCGATATTACTTTATTCATATAAATAATCTCTTAGAAATTCTTTTTGGCTCGCGAAATTCGAGAATGATTATTATTTTTGCCGACGAATATTAGGTATACAATCAAATTAATTTTTGACGATATCAATTATTTATATAACTCTACTCGCAAGAGCTCGGATGATATTGAAATTAAATTATTATTATTGATCTCTAGCATTTTACTGAAAGTAACGAATAATTCTTTTTTTTTACGCGTTTTATATATTCGAAATACTTTGTCATTTTAGACCCACCAATTATGAAAAAAATTAATTAACATAAATAAAAAATGTGTATAATACCAAGCTAAGAGGGGTGGGATGGGATGGAGGGAAGAATGAATTCTCGAACGACAAACACACCGGAGGACCAAAGGCCCTATAGGAGAGTAAGATAGGAATATTGACATAAAGTTAACAATTATTGTTATCTAATTATTAATGTGTAAGTTCGCGAGAGTACAGTTTAATTTAATTTCGGAATAATACAGCGCATTGTATATAATAAATAATATTTTGTAAATTAAAAAAAAACAAATCGCGTTCCCTGTAATACGATAAACAAAATAACTTTTGATACGACCGTATTAGTAACAAATAAACGGCCTGAAATATACATTCGCGTGTATATTTATTGTAAACAAAAATAAACGAATAAAACAAGTAACGACCGTCCTAGTGGACATACCTTCGTCTATTTTTTATTGGATATAAAACCGTTTGGTTCACCGTTTATCTCCAGTTTTAAAATGACGCAAACACGAAATAAGAATATAAAAGGTTAAATAAACGTCCTGTTCGGAAAGAACGGGTATTACAGTAAAAGTTTGCAGACCACTCGATTACCGAATCTCTCTATCTTACGAAAATGTAGGTACCAGAATATATTAAGGGGAGAGTTTATATTATTCTCACCGAACACTCGTGTGTATCCGTTAAACCATTTTTGAATCCAAGGTAAAATAAAAAATATAACAGTGTACTATAAAAGGACCGTCCGACCATAACGCTTTATGTATAACGCGCTCGCTATTTAATAAATTAGAGGTTTTTGAAAACTATTTAAAGTTACACCAATTGGATGGCATTACATTTGTTGCGTTTTAAGTCGGACAAGAATATTTAAGTTTGACACCGAAAATATCCACAGACATTATTTCTTGTATGTATATTTTTTAGTGAAACGTCGCGTCTCTATTCGTTTTTGGGTCGTAAGAAAAAAATTTTTACAACCTTTTTGTTCATTATTTTGTTGTTGTCGTTTTGTTCGTCGTTAACTTTAAGATACTACATGTATATAAAGAGCACACGTCCATGATTTCAGTAAAAATACTTACATTCGCAATAAAACAAAATATATTTGTTTGAATATTACACAAAAAATCGATACAAAATTAAACTTTGATTTTTAACTTATCGCGGCAAAGTTATAGAGTATTTTGGTTCATGTAAATTAGGTATCAGTATTTATGGCCTTAGTAAAGACCGAGCGAACATTTAACTCAAAAAGTAAATTTAAGTTTTAGAAACTTTGCGAAACCACGGAGTCCAATCGGCAACAGACAACTAAAACGTTAATTCAACGATACGATAGCGGAATTTCGTTTAAGGAACTATGTGACAAAAACAAACGATTTTAAATAATTATTAAGTTCTTTGTCGCGTTATTTAAAAAAAAACAATCGTTTAAACAACGAGATTTCAAAAACAATATGTAAATCGTTAAACCTCTTAATTAAAACGTCGATTATTAATATTATAAATTTAAATACATTTTCCTTAGTAAGTTACCTTTTGATTCGCATGAACAATACGGCTTTCAAACGAATTATGAGTTGTCGCTCTTACCTAAAACAAAACCAAAACAAAAAACAAAACAAATTTAAATATAATACGCTTAATCCAACACAACAGTATATTATTTCTATTCGATTCATTTTAAATATACACACAATATTATGTATAAAATATTTTTAAATATTCAATCAGAATTTTAAGTTAATAGTATCATAATTAATGATTATGAGTTTTCGGTATTAATTATTGCATACCCTCGGAAGAATTACTAAAAGTTATAAACCCGTTTTATCAAAATAAATTTTATAATAATTAATTGTGTAAAATACGGAACGACGGAGGAGACTACTGTCAAAACGACTTTAGATAGCGACAAATTATAATTTACTATTTGTTTTTAAGTTTACGTCATATCTACTTTATTTAAAATATACATTAAGTCAAACAAAAGTTCATTCTACTAAGTTTATGAAGATACGGAATAAATGGTTTTAATTTATTTTTTTTTTACGCAAAACATAATGTTATTGGGATATAAAAATATTTTTATTTTGCTCAATATGTTTATATGTAAATATAGAACAAGTTTTCGTATAGAATGAAGATTGATTCGAATTAAGAGCAGAACAACACCAATGGGCATAAACTTAGTTGTGAGCGAGTCGGAAGACAGACAAAAGGATACGAGATTATAGATATAATATAGGAAGTGTTTGAGAAGTCAAACGAATAAATAAAGAGTTTCAATTCGTTGACGATAACGTTTAAATATGCAGCTGAATTAAAAAAATTGGATTTAAATTGTGGCATTGATCGTTTTTAATGAATCGGAAGTTTTTTCAAATTAGGAAGATTCAAATTCAAATTGGAAGATTCATGTATTCCGTTTATTTGTGTTTCGTATCATTCCCAATACGAAAATCATATTTTAGAAGAGACGAAATCAATTTGAAAAGCGAGGTGCGCAAAAGTATTTTAGACTATATCATTATGCAAAAAAACTTCAAAGAATACCCGAGAAAAGTCAAAGTTTATATAGAGTTTAGTCAGTTTGAAGATATTTTTATTAGGCGAACGCGTGTTTGACTCATACAAGAACTTTGTCGAATAACAGTCGTTTCGCCGCGTCAGAACAAGAAGCGAGTTCTTCGTTTAAATATGATACGGGATTCCATACGGAAGTACTGAAGGTTTAGGTATATATACATGTTCAATTGCGTTTACTTTAAAATTCCAGCGATAATGTGCGGGGACATCCAGAAATTTAAACGACGTCAAAAAGCGACGGGAACGGTATTTTCGGATTCGGTATGTGACGTGAAGTGGCTTTGTCGTCAATGTATTCAGCTACGTATACATTTTAAATCGTAGGGATATCCATGAGGTGTGTGTATATATATATATATATATAATATAAAATATACACTCGCTGTATATCGATGTAAAACGATGGTAAAGGTGATACTAAAATGAATATAAGGAAGAACAAAGCCGTGCCATACTCACGTACAATTAATGCGTTTGCCAGAATAATTTTCGTTATTCTGGATTAGTAATCACTATAATTACGTACGCAATTTTACACGTTACCGCGATTATTCGCGCGGCGACTTTATATCCAATAATTATATCTTCGACTTTGTACAGTTTGCGCTCGTGTATTTTTGCGCGAATAAATCTAGAAAATATTATTCTTGAACACGGGCACGCGCATAAAATACACGCGCAACGCGTATCCGATATTAAATTGGACAAAAAAATCCCCCCAAAATTTACGAAATATATATATATATATATATATATATATATATCGGAACGATATTTTTAAAAATAATCTCGAATTCGAAATCATAAAATATGATGGTCGTTCGGTCAACTATACCCACCCGAAAACGAAGGGTTAAATGCATGCGATAATTCAATGGCTAACGTAAAGTGTTCACTGCGGCTTATAGCGGCCAAATTATTTTCATTCGCACTTACATTATACGTGGAGGCTGTATAAATTACGTACTCAGTTGCTTATGGTGACATTTCAAATTCCACAAAACACCAAATACAATAACCGAATGATAATACGTTGTTATTATTTATTTGGTTTAGTGTTTAGAATTTTTGTTTGATTTAGTGTTTCGGTTCAATTTCTACGGGATATTGAAATAAAATATATTAATAAAAACATTATTATGCGAGAAAATATAGAAATTTTTTATTTTTTATCGTAATGATATTAAGACAATAATAACGAGTCGTTTAACGTTTGGTGTACTAGATAAAATACTCGAATTTCTATATGAATTAATCGTTCCGTTTGGTTGGATAAAATATGCGTGAAATCGTGTCGAAATAACGTAACCATCATTAATATTTAAACACTCCACGCATTTTTATTATTCGTCTGAAAACACAAAGAATGATTAAGCAGAGACGTATCGTATTGCGAACAATATATTTCCATTGGTATAAAATACCAAATTTCGTATACAAATTAATTACAAAAAAAAACCAACGCCCAAATACTTTATGTTAACAATATTATCGGTCGTTTTGCAATTTATGAATATTTTCAAAAATGAAAAAGTAAATTATGGTTATATATATATATATATATATATATATAAATAATTTATTAAAATTAAACAAAATAGAAATACGTCTCAAATAGATTGAGAAATATTTTTCTCGATTAAACCCTACTATCTATTTTTGGACATAGTATTGTGTTTACCCAATTCACTTTTCTGTATTTCATACATATTACATTATGCAATGACTCGATTAATTGGTTAATATAAATCATTTTTATTCGTTAAAAGGAAGGAAAATATTTATTTTTATAAAACCAATTTTATTAGAAATATTTGGTTTTGTAGAAAGCCAATTTTATTGGAAATATTTATTTGAGGAAAAATTTAATTTGGATTATGTTCGCAGACAAAGTAAAAACAAATTTTCCAAAAACAATACTTTCTTCACATTGTTCAAATTTAAAATCTAAATTAAGTGAATAATAACTTAAATATATTAATTTACATATTTTTAGACTTGTAAATATATTTAAATATTTGTAGTAGAATTTATATATGTACCTAATAAATACTTACTATACAACTATATATACATTACATATACATTCAGGTTGAATAAATTTTGTTAATGCATTTCAAAATTTACAAGCCTATAATTTATGTTATATAATTTTCTAATAAAAGTAATTATTATGAATTTCAAATAATACGTATATAATTGATAATTATGCGTTAGGAGATTCTACGTGGCAATATTAATCACTCTCACAATGAACCGGGATAATCTGTGGTGCTTTTCAATGTGTTCAATAAATTTAAAAATTTGAATTTGTTAATATGTTTGTATGTAAATTTTAAAAATAAATGTTCAAAACAGCGATTCATCAGTAAAAAATAATAGATCCTAACTTAATTTCTTAATGAGAGACATAAATACCCGACCGATGTACTATATAAAAAAGCAAACTTTCAATATGATACCTCAAAATTAAACCGAAATTATGAAAACCATACGAACATAAAAATATGTTCCATTAGGACTGTTAAAATTAAAAACGATCATACATTTTATATAACAGTTGTAATTCAAATTGACAGTATATATTGTACTTGCATATCATTATTTAAATAAGAATGCACATTATAAATATTTTGTATATTTTGAATTAATTATTCGATAGTTAATGTGCATTACAAAAGAAGACGATTTTCCAACTCTTAAAACCTCTTAATTTTCATACGTTTTTCTCATTATTCGATGAGTAAATAGAAAGAAAACGAATAAATTATTCGTCAGATCTGTGGCACTAACGTGAACACACTGAAAAAAAACAAAACTAACCCAGCTACGTGATACAGAAACATAGTATAATTGGAGACACTATGCAAATCATTGTTGAATCACAGTTGTTGGAAGATGTCAAAAACGACGGCACACAGACACCTTCTAAGAGTATTTACCTACCAGACGGCAATGTATATCGATAAACAAGTTCTCAGAAGTTCATGATTTTGAAAGAATTATCGACAACAACGACGTAATAAAGAATAACAATGAAAATGAAAAAAAAAACGAACGAAACCTATATAATCTCGACACGAACGAGCGTGAAAAAGTAAAAGTCGTTTCAAATTCAAGCCGTTTTAAACGGGCTCAGGTTTCTGGGCGAAGTATAAAACATTTTCTCAGTGTCACCGAGGCACGAAAAAAACACGCGTAGTTAGGAAATTCGGAGCGACTAAACGTATTAACCAAATTACTTACGGTTGTTATTTTACAGCTGGACGTACAACAAACCACGAGGCTACTAAACAGTTCACGATCGATCGCATCACAACCACGAACCTAAAACCCGCTGTCCAAAAATGATAACAACGTAAACATTATAGGCTAACTGTGTACAATGTCACCCACAAACGTAAACATACCATTACCGTGTTTACTTGAATACGTAAAGGGCACAATTTCAAGCTTCGTGAATCAATAAATATATATTTATATATAGTTAACAATTTAATAATCGTTAAACGCGTCTTAATATTAATTATATATATTAACCAGAAAATTTTTTGGACAATTTTTTTAGTTAATATGATTCGCTATAATATAATATAGTTAATTAGATTCTATTTCAAAATAAATTACATACAATAGTTTTTAAAAATATAGAGGAATTTCAATTTTTAGGTATATTACTCAACTTCAATAATGATTGGTCACGTGACAGAAGTTTGAGACTAACAAAGCCTTCTTTTTACTATCAAAGCTCTTTAGAACAAAAACATCTTCTTCATGAAGAACAAATAAATATTATGCACACTTACTCTCGTGTATTCATATAAAGTATGGATAACGACGTGAATGACCTAAAAGAAGCTTATAAGTTTTTAAAACAAAATATTGAATATGATATGTGGACTAGTTCCTAATAATTAAACAAATAAACGAAGTAGGAAGCACAGTAAAGAACTGCGGGCGAAAATGGGTTCGGTAAAAGTTATTAGCTATATAAAAGGCCAAAGAATACAATGGTCAGAATATATAATGAAAAGGAACGGAGATGAGGCGATTAAGACAGCTTAGGAATGAAAACAGGAAGGAAAGAGACCATAAGACAAACGACGGAAGAGATAGGTTAGTCGTAGTAAAGGATGATCTCGAAGCTTTACGAGGGCAAGGGTGGTAGAAAATAGTTTAAAAACCGGCAGTTATGGAGGGATGTAGTGGTGAAAATTCTAAAAAAGTTATAGACGCCAGTAATGATAATGAATTTAATCGAAAAATATATAACTAGTCACAATTTTTGTCCCGTACAATATATAAAACTATGTTTGAATTAATTATCGAACTAAAAACAATTTCATAATAACGGTTATTCTGTTTGAGCGAAACGAAAATTCTGAGAATTAATTAAAAATATTTTTCAGTCAGTTTAAAACAGTTTTCCTTTTACCTATATCAAAGATTTTTCATTTTATTATGTTTGAACATTTTAGGTCGAGTAACTTTTGAAATATCATATTGACAAATGAGAATAAAAACTGGTAGAACAAACATAATGTGTTTCCCAACCTCCGAGCTCAAAACAAAATTATATTATTAGTTATATTTTAATAAATGCATGCAACAAAACAAACGAATATTTAAAATACGCGTATAAATCAAATCCAGATATTTAAATAATAAAAATACGATACTTTAATAAAACGTGTGGATGAAATTATAAGCTTATGCATCTACAATAATTGTATACAAAAATATAATAATTTATATATATTTATTTAAATATAAATAAAAGATAATGTATTATATATATATATATTCATACGTAAAATATTGTTTTAGATTTAGCTTTGAAAATATCGTTTATTTAATAGTTTTAAATAATATATGTATACTTGTGATATGGCCACGGGTAAGCATGTTTTTCTCTTTTTAATTTTTTAAATTTTAACCAAGAAACGACAACGTTGTAATATGTTTTAACGGCTGCCGTTATGTCTTGTCTATATGTGTATTAAATAAAATCATAAAAGTGTTTACTCAAAAAAGTGCCTATAACTGTTTTTCTTTTATAAAAGTGTTCGATCAAGTATTATAAAGTTATACAAAATAACAAGAACCACCTAAAACATTTCACTGCAATAATAGTTGTAATTGAAAATGAAATAGATTTATAAAGTAATCGAGTAAATTATTATAAAAATTTCAAGGAAATAACGAACAAGGTTGATTCTTTAAATAATATTTTATTTCGCTTTGTATTATGAAATCGAATAAGGAATAATTTTTTCTGTGGCGTTATACATATAAAAGGTATATAACAAAAACAACATTACCGAAAATTTTTGTACCTGAATAGATAGAAACTAATAGCATCGATATAAAAGTCAATGAATTAATATTTATAACATTTCTTGATAATATCGTAAGATTACGTTTATATTCTATATTTGATGGAAGACTTCAAAGAATTATGCTCTTCGAATAATTTATATTCTTAATTTATTTATAAAAAAAAAATCAAGAAAGATTGAAGCATTAGATTCGACACAATAAGCACGAAAAAATTATAAACGACAATTGTATTTTAAAAAAATATAATTTGAATTATTTCAAGATATTGTTACTTTTTTTTACTGCATTCAAAAATTTTAGCTACGCCGTTAATTTGTAATCGTGTTAATTATCGTATATATTATGAGTGTTTCATACGTTATTAAAAATAAATCCAGTTTTATCTGTTTGTTTATAATAAAACTATAAATTATAGGCATTCGAATAGTTATTGGTTGGCTAATCAGAAACAAATTTCTTTACCCTTCATGTTATGATACAACGTGACGTAACTTATTTACAAGTTGAAAGAAAATTACTCGTTTGAAACCATTTCAATTAAAATTTGCAATTAAAATAACAATATATTCTTCGTGAACCATAACGACGAATTTGTTAATTAATTAAATGTAAAGAGAACTTAATTAAAATATTTACAAGAATAATGTATAAGTTATATTGTGTAATTAGATTTGAAATCGTTTTATTCGGTTCGTGGTGATAATATTCAGTGTAATTGCATAATACTTTCTGTGTGTTGAGCTGCAATTGGACAGATGCGAACATATTCAAACAACATAATTAATAAATTACTTCAAAGGCAACGTTATTCCGACGAATATATCTTATTAAGTTTTTCGTTCGAACCTAAATATCGTTCAACTGATAAACCTGTCTTTGTACTATGTGTTCGTAATATATTTATGCACGATTTATATTATTACGATCAATTAAAAAAAATCGAATTTTATGTTTTAGTGTATTAAGTAATTGCTAACATTAGTCATAAAACAATACAATATCACATATGACAATAATATACAACATTCAATCGTACACTAAATTTTGTTAAGCGATTGGATTTTATTTTATGTTAACTGTAGACGCTAAAAATTATGTATATATATATATTATTTATATAAATTGACACGAAGATAAATTTTAACACAATAGATTAGAATTGTATTAGACAACAATTAGGTAATAAACAAAATATGTAGTAAAATATTGTTTAGACAAACAAATTTAGATGTGGAACGACACCGATTTTGAAAATATGCGAATAACAAAGTTAAAATCGACATTCAGAAGACACTTGATTTTACCTAGTAGCTACGACGAAAGTAATTTACCTGACGATATACATATTTCGATACATCCTTCGATTCGAATCTAAGCGATTATATCTTACATATTATGTTATGTAAAACGACCTGAAAATGTTTGAATATCCTGGTAGCTATATAATTCGAACTCGAAAGACCTCCAGGTGTTAGCAACTTAGAGTGTTGCAAAAT
>JAIPRN010004310.1:0-15705 GCA_025469175.1 Geopemphigus sp. TES_GeoC_2020
CCCGATCTCCCACATCCTCGACGCACACACCAGCAATCCTCATATCCTCCTCAATCGTGTTTAGTCACTTCTTCTTTGGTCTTCCTCTTCCTCTTCTTCCTTCCGCACTCAATTTCATAACTGTTCTTCCTGCTTCTGAATCTTCTCTCCTCATAATATGCCCAAACCATCTAAGTCTATTCTCCTTCATTTTATCCATAATTGCCGCTGCTCCTAAGCTTCCTCTTATATATTCATTTCAAAATGAAAATTTTATAATTTACAATTAATAGTCACATTAGTTTATATTAAATTACATAATTATGATTTATTGAAATTGTATAATTAAAGTGTCCTCTCTCCTACGTAAATAAGACGATTACGGTATAACATAATGCTAAACAAAAATTAATCATTTAAACGTCGGTGTATAACTCATTGGCGACATCGTCGACTATCGACAACAATTCCGTGGAGGGATTTCACGGCCTTAAGAATTTTTACGGTTCATTCAACGTACGTGAAACTGTACCTTTTTTTCGTAAAAACGACTATAGTGTGTATATTTTTAATAAATTAGTTAATTGTGTAATAATATTATAGTCGTTTATTAAATTTTTCCATTTCAATTTTGAAATATACTATTTTTAGAATTGAAAAGTCGAGGGGTGGATTACCATCTGATTATTGAATCTTATTGGTAAGAAAAGGACGTGAAGTATAAAAGGTTGAGCACCACTGATATATATTATAGTATATGCAACTTATTATTATAAATGTATTACAGTCGAAATATTTTCTATCCTAAGATTCTTTTGAATTTTACTTTCATTTAATACGAATTAATATTATGCTATTATCGTGTATATTTATAAATATAGATAGATAGATAATACCTATGATTTAAATAATATTCTTTTATGCAACTTAATTTAATTAAGTACATATATTTTATTATTTTTTAATATAGTTAAAATCATATTTAATTTTAAGATAAACGTTTTAATACATATTTAAAAAAAAATGTCAATAGTAATTTATAATGAAAAACATTCGCCAATTTCAAATCTATTCAATGAGATGGCGATCAACAGCTACTGCTCATTCACCAAATGTCTCTGTGGCATCACCTGAAGATTTAGGAGTAATCAATGAACTTGTCACAGCCAAACATTACAGTGAGGTTCCAGGACCCACGCCATGGCCAATTATAGGAAATACTTGGAGAATGCTACCAATCATAGGTATCATAAAATTAAAATAATGTTTTTTTAAACTAAATCTTTACAAATTTTATAGGTCCGTATCAAATATCAGATTTAGCAAATGTTTCGTATATGTTATACAAACAATATGGGAAAATAGCTAAACTGGGTAATCTTGTTGGTCGACCAGATTTGTTGTTTGTTTATGATGCTAATGAGATAGAAAAAGTGTATAGACAAGAAGGTGATACACCATTTAGACCTTCTATGCCATGTTTGGTAAAATATAAAAGTCAAGTTCGAGAACAATTTTTTGGGAGGTTACCAGGTGTTGTCGGAGTGTAAGTATCTTAAAATAAATTTGCAATATTGTAAATATATATTTATAGGTAATATAGTTTTATGTTGATTAATTATTTAGGCATGGAGAACCATGGAGAGAATTCCGAACCAAAGTTCAAAAACCAGTTTTACAGCCACAAACTGTTAAAAAATATATTCAACCAATTGAAGAAGTTTCTGACTATTTTATAAAACGGTATATTATTATTATATATATATTATATAGAATAATTAATAATTATTATTAATAATTAAAAATAGAATGCAAGAGATGAAAAATCAAAATTCTGAAATGCCAGCTGATTTTGATAATGAAATTCATAAATGGGCTTTGGAATGTATCGGTCGTGTAGCTTTAGATGCTCGATTAGGTTGCCTAAAACCAGATTTACCACAAAATTCAGAGCCACAGAAAATAATTAACGCAGCAAAATATGCTCTTCGCAATGTAGCTTTATTAGAACTAAAATATCCATTTTGGCGATATTTACCATCAACTCTTTGGACAAAATATGTTTCAAACATGGATTATTTCATCGAGTAAGCTTTAAATTAATAATTAATACATTTTTTTAAAGTTTCATTACAATTATTAACTCTTAATTACCAATAATATTACAATAGGGACTTAACATTTAAATTGAACATTTATTTAATTTATAAATCTTCATCTTATTATAATCGAATAATAACTTAAATAATTTTGTTCAGAATTATTTTTAGATAATTCATTTAAAATTTGATAACTGTTAATAAATTTGCAATATTTTCCCCAAAACTGTAACTTTAATCATATATTTATACAACTGAAATGTGTTTATGATAAATACATATTTTTTTAATATTTTATAATTTAAATGTAGTCATAAATATAAATAATTGGTTATATATACTACTGAAATAATAGAAAATAAAAAATATGTTTAAATATAAGCAAGGTACATAGATTGAGTTTGCATTCTATTGGTATGAATAATTTACATTTTTATAAATATTTTAATATATATATATATAGGCTATTTAATATACATATTTATAACTTAACATCTGAAATTAATAATTTGTTTATTATTTCTATCTTTAATTATTATAACAACACATATATAAATTAGGCATCGAAAACAATTTTATCTTTAATATATAAATTTTATTATTTAATTAGAATTTGTATGAAATACATTGATGATGCAATGTTAAAATTGAAAAATAAACCACTATCAATGAATGAAAATGAATTATCTTTGGTAGAGAGGATTTTGGCAAATGAATCAGATCCAAAAACTGCTTACATATTGGCTTTGGATCTTATTCTAGTTGGAATAGATACGGTTTGTGAATCCTTATATGAATAAATATGTTGACATTTTTTATCATGAAAAATTTAAATTTATGTAAATATTTACTCAAAAATCTAAATATTTCATTATTTATTGTTATTTAGATTTCAATGGCAGTATGTTCAATGCTTTATCAAATAGCTACAAGACCAGAAGAACAAGAAAAAATTCACCGAGAAATGTTAAACATTTTACCAAATAAAAATGATAAACTTGACGCAAACAAATTAGAAAAAATGGTTTATTTAAAAGCATTCATCAAAGAAGTATTAAGGTATGTTAATTAAAATTTTATACTCACTTTTAAAAATTGTTTAATAAGAATAATGATAACATACGTATTTTATAGAATGTATTCAACTGTGATTGGTAATGGTAGAACATTACAAAAGGATATGGTAATTTGTGGCTACAGAATACCAAAAGGTGTAAGTTTTAATATTTGACGGGTAACTTTAAAAATGTATATTAAATGAAAGAAACTTTATTGTTAAAATTGACCAATATTTTATTTTATTAAATAACATAAATAAATAGTGAATTGTTAATTCAATAACCAGAAATTTCTTGTATAATATCTTCCCAAACTAAAAAATAAATAAATAAATAATAATATTCTTATTAATATTGCAACATAAAATAAAAAAAATTGTAAATTTTTAAAAACCATACTTTTATTAAAATGTGCCATGAACTGATCGTAATTAGCAACACTATTAACTTGTACATTATTATTATGAATGTGTTCTTTGCTTTCACTATTGTGATATTTACTTAATTCTTTATAGTTTTTATTAAAATTTATTAGCGCTGTCAAATTATCCGTAAAGTCCATTTTGTTTTCCATACATTTCAATTTATACTCGGAGATATTGTCTTCTAATTTGTTCTTTTCATAATAGAAAAAATTCCGATTATTATTGGTTGTTTTAAAGTAGTTTTGATCGTTATAAGTTTTCGTCAATATCTGTGTGTATTTAATATTAATAAACATTAATAATAATAATAATAATGATAGTAATATTTTTTATATACTAGCTCATCACATTAGAAAAAATATAAATATGAATAAATTATAACATATGAAATTTTCCACATGTAGATTCAGTTAGTTTTTCCAACAATTGTTACGGGTAATATGGAAGAATATGTCACAGATTGTACTCGGTTTAAACCTGAAAGATGGTTGAAACAGTCGACAGATAGCATTCACCCTTTTGCATCGTTACCATATGGACATGGTCCAAGAATGTGTCTAGGAAGAAGATTTGCTGACTTAGAAATGCAAGTCTTCATAGCTAAGGTACCTAATAATCTAATATGTACGATATTTTGTGTCCATTTTGATGACAAAATGTATGTGAAAAATAATAGTTTAAAACTATGAAATAAATATTCACAAAAAGTTTATCATGTGCGTGTAATAAATTATTATTTATTGACTGTTACGTTTTCATTTGGTAATTACAATAGTTGTAATTACATTGTTCAAAATGCAGAAAAACAACAATGCTATATTAAATATAAAACATAAATTGATATAAAATCTGTATTTGATTTGTTGCAGTTAATACGATCGTACAAGCTAGAGTATTTGCACAAACCGCTAGACTACAAAGTAACATTCATGTATGCGCCGGATGGCGAATTAAAATTCAAAATGACCGAGAGGTCGTAAATGCTATAACAAAATCAACAAACAAAAACGCCAAATCATTTAATTTTAATCACAATTATATATAATAATAATACTTTTTATTTGTTACACGTTTATTTATGTTTTATTACCTTATTACGTTTATCGTCTTGTGATTTGTCCCATTTTGTGCAAATAAACGTTAAATTGGACGGTAACGGTTTTAAGTTAATATCCATAATGATGTCTGAGCTGAATGTTGGCAGGTCATTTGTCTTTTTTTGATCACTATATTCAGAACTTGCGAAACATTTTTCATACTTGTTTTTTTCAAAGGATTCTTCAATTGATTTTGTATTCCTTTGTAAAAACCACATATATACATATACATACATATATATCCATACACGCACACACTTATACAACTAAAATATTAGACATTTTTTTTATTACGAGTATTAATATTTTTAATTTTTTCTTTTTATTTTATTTGAAAATTAATTATTAAAATATGATGTAGCGTATAATACTTGATATTATGATCATTTTTCATAGAATTTTCCCTTTGGATTGATGCACTATTAGTACTGCTTATACAGCAAGTATTTTGGCCATTATGACTATAAACATCCCAGTCATATTTATGGAAATTATTATTAATAACGTTTGGTCGTTTATGGTTAAACGTCGATTTCTTTCCATATTGGTATTTTGTTTCTGAATTACCTACGTACGTTAAAACCACCTATTGTAATGTTAATAATAATGACAAGGACTATATTATTAATACGTTGTTGTGTAACAATCAACGAATGTTGAATTGAATTCAAATTGAAGTTTTATAAACAATCAACGAGAAGAGTAGTTTTAAAAACGACTTAGTTATAATTAAGAAACATGAAACATTTTCCCCCCAATGGGTGGACTTTTTGCTCGAAAATTGTATCGAAATCGTTTGCTACTTTACTTTTGGAAAATGTTGCCCCTTGACAATTGACGTTTATTGTTTCAATATCCGCGTTTAATTTCACGTTGTTGAGCGTTTTTTCGGTAATATCTTGAGATTTAATCGAAGGTTTACTCGAAAATTCGTCGGTATTATAACTATCGTTGTTTACAATATAGTTGGACGCTCCTATAGGATTTTTTTCGGATTGTTCGTTATATTTTTGATGTTTATATTGCTGATTGCTCCGACGGCTTTTTTCGTGGTCGTTTTTTTTGCCCGTATTGTTTTTGTTATGCTTTACGGATATATTAATGTTAAACCCGGCATTGTAAGAGACCCTATTATTATTTTCCGATCGTTCGTTGTGTTGTTTTTCAGATTGTCTTATGATCCGTTTTTTAAATACGTACGGTTTTCGTCCTACATTTGTGTCAGATTTTTTTACTTCGATTACATCCTGCGGTTTTTTACTTTTGTTCTGAGAAACGCCCAGTTTCACATAATTACTGTTAACGTCTTTTTTTTTCATTCCTAAAATATTTAAGTGACAAATTAACCAAACGCGTTTTCGTATCGAATTTATTTTAGACATCACCAGCAGCCAACTTTTTTGGTAATTGTTTTTCTTTGTTCCATTCGTTGTTACACTTAACCCCATCTTTAAACGATCGTGCTGAACTGTTAATTGCTTGGGGATCGATTTTGTTCACTTTGCAAGCTCTGATGTACTCTTGTTTAATATTTTTCAAATTGTTCTTTTTTTTTTTTGGCTGATCGTTGTCCAGGACTTTTTGCAGCGATTGTTCTTCGTTCGACTTGTTTTCGATACTTTTCAAATTTCGAAATATCTGATTAACCGAATACAACAACATAAACAATATTTTATATTAGTTATATTTATGAATTGTACACCTAACCTAACCCGGTATACATGAAAGAATGCGAATTTTTTGACGGGAAAGCCCGAGAACTGAAACACTCAAGTACATGCACCGCAGACTTACAAAAATATTTCATGAATCATTTAGATTAAAGGATGCCATTTTAACACGCGTTCAAGTAGTTCATATCAGTGTATATCATTAAACATAAAAAATTATTAGTTATTACTTACTAAGTGACTTTTTCTAGTCATTTCGACGATTATTTTTTAACTTAATATTTTAAAATTAAAAAAAGTACAACAAACATGTATCTATATACACAATGCGTGTATCAAATGGATTGTTATTGTTGGCATAGTGAATAATAATATTTATATTATAACATATTATTCGTATTTGAAACTTCGACTTATGTAGTAATTATATATAGTGTTAATATACGAATAGAAATAAATAGAAATTATATAGATTATATTTATATTTTCATTATATAGATACTAACAATCGTATTTAAATTTCAACAACTCTTTAAATGTTTACTTGTATAATAGCTGTAATATTTATTTTGTTTAATCCTGACAGATGTACTTATATTTATGCGCAATCAGTGGCGTACTTAAACCTAAATTTCGGGGGGTGGGGTTAATTTTTAAATAAATAAATCAGATGACCCTAACGAAACAGGACACATTATAAACTTTAATAGATTATTCGTTTTTAACGAACACGTTATATCATTACGTGTATCGAAGTTTAAAATTTTTTTAATTTTTCGTTATTATTGACTAAAAATATACGTCTTGTAAGAATTAATTTTTTCTAAAAATTTTCGGAGTTGTTTTATCCTCTACTCTCTTTTGCCCGTTAGTACGCTACTGCGCACAATACAAAATACGAACTTTAAAGAACACGAATATAACAACATAAAGGGGAACATTTTATTGGTTTCAATCTAGACTGGACCAACGTGTTTAAAATATGTTTGACAATACTGTTAAATTTAGTAACGTTTTGTAATTAATACAATTATTATATTTTGAACATTCTCGTTAGTCAAAATCTAAAATCGTATACAATTTTTTTTAAAAAGATTGTAAATTAAAAATCGCTTTACTTCGCGGGGTTTTTTGTCTGTTTGGTCTTTCGTTGCTGTTTTAATTTCTATTTTTTCTCATCTCTAATACTTTCTTTAAATTAAGTCTTTCTAGTAGTTAATGTAACGTTTTTTGTTTTTCCGTAATTATACTCTTTTGTCCATTTGTATTACTAATGATATTTTTTCCCCCGTTTTATTTTTAATCTTTTCATCTTTTATTTGCTTTCAATTTATTGTATATAGATCCATAAATTAACCTTTCTCGTGTTAGAATGTCAATTAATTTACCAAATTTACATATAGACACCAATATTATTGTTAAATCTCCGATACATTCTTCGACCCTATTATTTGCGATCTCGATAAAAAAAAAATGTTATTCATGTACACTAAAGTTTTTATTAAGAATTAAATAGTTTTTAAATTGTTCCAATCGATTATTATTATTAGTTCTACCGTTTTTTCCTTCCAATATAAAACTTTAAAAATTTTGTTGATCAGTAAAAACTCTGAACCCAGTGCCTGCCAAAAACAGAGTGCATTTTTTTACATTATTGGTGTTTGTGTTTCCTATGGCTGTCAAGTATATTTCGAACTGTTGTCGAATTTTTTCCCTTCAAATTAAATGACTTTGGTGGGCCCAGTAATAAATCTATCGTTCTATATATTTTGTAATTTTTATATTATTAGGTACGTACCGACTAACATTATTATATTTAACTAACACTATTGTTATCGATCGCGCCACGCGGCGTTTTGTCATTTACTAATGTAACGAAAATCTTACGAAGGTTTTATAATATTTATATTTAATATTACTTTTTGTCCATCCGAATGGATCGTTGAGCAGCGGAGAAAATCGAGAATTTAATGTTGTCTATATGGTGTAATACCGCATTATCCTCCTTTCACTGTATATTTTCTTTTTTTCTAAACCGGACAGACAGGTTTTCGGTCTTGTACGTATGTATATATGTATACATATACATACATAAATTAATATGAGTGAGTATGTTGTATACATACATTTATTTTAAAATGATCATTAAGTTAAATAATTTCACAGCAAATTTACGAAAGAGAAACCCTACGTATAACACAATAAACCGGTGTACATTGAGACTATATAATGTATAATATTGAGTGTCTGTCTCGTACGGTTGGTACCATGACCGATCTATTAGACCTCAGTTAAGGTTTAACACTCTTCTAGCTACCATTGTCTTATTATCGCGTGACGGAAAAACACAGAGTTTACAGTTACGCGCACTAGTAAATCGTTGTGAAAATATTTGAAAATATTTATTCGGATAATGATACGCGAATATTTTTGTATTATTTGGAAAAAATCTAAGAATACATATAAAGTGAGTACCTACGTAATAACGAAATTAAAAATGCTTTTGACTTGTCAGTATTAAATATATATATTAAACTTTGATTTAGTTTATTTTTACACGTTTAATTTGTTTAATGTTTAATAAACGCGTTATGCGCATATTAAAAGATATTTTTATAAACAACGGTATGAAAATTCTTTGAACGAACCGTTTAAAGAATAATTGATATTGTGAAATCGTCATTTTTTTAAAGTGTAATAAATACCTATATTTAACCCCGAGGATATATTTAAGCGTTGAATTTTGTGTTTCAACATCGACAATTGTCGATGTTAATAATAAAGTTATTTGTAAAACATTTTGTTCAAAAAATCAATAAAAATAAACGAAAAATAATTTAAACTACGTAATATGGATGTATGGATTTCCAAATTCCGATATAGGGTGCATCAAACTTTCTAATTCGATTACTATATATATATATATATATATATATATATGCTAGTTATAATCGGATATGTAAAATCTTACAGGCATTAAAACTAAAATTCCTTTTTACGTTCCTTTAAATAAGGAACAGGACAATCGAACGAAAAATATTAATAAATAAATTCGGTATAATAACAGAAAAAAATTCGAAATATAGCTATAAAATTTGACTACGAATAAAAATTCTAAGAGATATGTCTGTAGTAATAATAATCATATACGAATTAAAAGTATCGTTATTTTCCGATTAAAAGTACCGAATTGAAAATGTCGCAGTGAAAAAGTTTTCTTAAAAATGTTTTTTCGTATGAACAATTTTGCGAGCTAAATTATTGTATTTGTTTATTTATACGGATGGGTGCACACGTAAATCGCGTTTTAATTGATTTTATCGTCAATAACAGACGGGCGATAATTTATTTATCGACGTAAATCGAATTTACCACGTTGAAGTTTAATTTGTTCGTGAAATCGCGTGTGAAAATAAAATCGAAAATGTAGGACAAACGAAATTTCTAATAACGACGAGTCACAGTCAATCGATAACGACCGCGAATGAATTCGGGCATATAAATCCACAGGTACCTTGTAGGAGAACATTTATTGATGTCAATCGGTGACACGTACATATTCTGTTATGTATCACGGCGATTCCCGCTATCTTTACAACGACGCGGGACACCAAAGTTGTTTTTTTGTAAATAAAAGAACCGTACGTGCCTGATTACAGATTGTATACGGGCACGGCCGATAGTCAGTGTACGATGTCTTTGTTAGCCAAATGGTTTTGGAATTCGAAGAACCCAATATGTCGCGCGAAGTCTATGGCCGCGACAGTTTTCACGAATACATCCCAAAACAATGTAGATTTCGCCAAAGAATATTCGGAACTACCGGGCCCAAAATCATTACCATTATTGGGTAACAATTGGAGGTTCATGTCGTATGTCGGTAATATATATATTTATATGTATATATATTTATATGTATATATATTTATTTATTTATATATAGAATTCTTAATAGAGCGATCGCTAATTAAAAAATATTAGATAATTAAAACAAACGAAAAAGGTGTGTTGATATAAATATTTATAGCGATCGTTTTAATTCCATGTTTGTTTAAATACAGGGGACTACAAAGTGACCGAAATAGACAAACTCTCGTTGCGATTATGGAAAGAGTACGGAGACATAGTAAAAATCGAAAAACTACTCGGAAGGCCAGACATGGTGTTCCTATACGACGCGGATGAGATTGAAAAGGTATTTAGAAACGAAGAGCTCATGCCGCACCGACCGTCCATGCCTTCATTAAATTATTACAAACACGTATTGAGAAAGGAGTTTTTCGGTGAACTGGCTGGTGTAATAGCTGTGTATGTACATGCTGCATGACGTCGTAATTTATGTATTTGTTAAGGCTTTTATTACCATTTCCTGAAATGACGAGTGTAATATAAATAATTAATTAATTAATATATATATATGAGATTAGTCATTATAATTATAGGTCACAGATATTATTATAGGTAAAAGCGATATACGTGTTAATGCGTGACAAGAAAACAAATTATATATATATATATATATAATTAATATATATTGAATTTTAGATTTCGCTAACGATTCTTTGTATTTTAGACATGGTCAAAAATGGTACGAATTTCGAAGTAAAGTACAACAACCTATGTTACAACCGAGAACGGCAAAATTTTATATTGGAACTATTGAAGATACAGCTACGTCTTTCGTCAACAGGTCAGCAAATTATTTGTTAGAATATCGCATTTAGTAAGATATTTAATAAAGATGTAAACTATATTATTTCGTTATAATTTCTAGTACGCCCCTTTAGCTGCATAATTAATTTCTATTTTTTTGGTTTTTTCTTAATAATCTTTTATTCATTTCGCGATATTTAGATTCGTGAAAAATAAAATAAAATTAGGTATTTATTTATTTTATAATATATTTATTTTTTTTTCGTATAGGATACGGAAAATAAAAAACGAAGACCAAGAAGTTCCTGACGATTTTATGAATGAAATCCATAAATGGTCTCTTGAATGTAAGTTATTAATCATAGGTTTTTATTCAAAAACGCTTTAACTATACTTATCTATGTTTCTATATATATATATAGCTATAGCCAGAGTAGCATTAGATCAAAAACTGGGATGTTTCGAAGACGAACATACAGTAGATTCAGATACACAGAATTTAATAGACGCCATCAACATATTTTTCGCAAATGTTCCAGAATTGGAATTAAAAATACCATTTTGGAAATTGTTTAGCACACCAACTTGGAGGAAGTATATAAAAGCATTGGATACTATTACCAAGTATAAAGAGTCTTTATTTAAATCGAAACTTACATTTTCGCATTATTATTTACACATTTCGTTTAAAAAAACATTTAACTTTTAATAATTGTTTTATAGTGTTACATCGGAACGTATTAACCGGTCAATGGAGAAATTATTATCTCAAAAATCATTTCGACCAGACAATCAATCTTCTTTGTTACAAAGAGTACTTAGTTTAGATCCGTCAAATCCGAAATTAGCTCAGATACTTTCATTAGACATGTTTATTGTTGGAATAGACACGGTAAAATTGCATAATTATATTATAATACTTACATGCGTGGTATTTATAAGTGGTGACGAGGATTTAGTATTCCCCTGACTATTAAAAGTGTAACTGATTTTATTAAGCGTTATAAAATTGTTTAACTTTCATTAGTAATAAGCACTAACTTCCTTACTTGCAACTTTTAATGTTTAAAATTTAAAACAACTTAATAATAACCTAACTTTTATAATAATGATGATAATTGACGTAAAGATAAAGTGGGACATTTTATTGTGATTAAAATTAATTGAACACACAATGTGTAAACGTGTTTAATATAATAGTAAAATATTGTACAGTCTTTTAAGTAAATAAGTAGTAGATTCACTTTAAATATGTTTCTGAACTTCGTATATTTTTTACGGGCTCCCGTTGTTAATATAATATATTTGTCGATAATTTTCTAAAATAAAAAAAAATCAAATTAAATAATAACATCGAAAGGAAATATATTTCAGAATAGTTATTTATTATAAGTTAGTAGTATCAAAAAAATGTAGAGACCTAAAATTATTTTAGATATCGCGTGAAATTTAGTTCTGCGCACGCCTATTTATATAGTTTGCAATTTTATGTTTTATCACGCAAAATAAATAAAATATTTATAACGAAGACAATATAAATAGTTATTACTTATAAAATGTAATTGTCATACAATTATTAATTATCTTTTTCTATTATACGACAAATTTCTATATCACTTCACACGAAAAACTTCTGAATATGTTACTGACGAACACACCACATCGAATATAGTTGCGTGCTAATAATTTGACGAATTATAGACTTCTGCAGCTCTCGCGTCAATTCTTTATCAATTGAGTCGCCATCTAGATAAACAAAAAAGACTAAGAGAAGAAATACGAACTATATTACCAAATGCGGATTCCAAACTGACTTCCGAAAAACTCGAACAACTACAATATTTAAAAGCGTGTATAAAAGAAACATTAAGGTTCGTAATGAACAATAATATAGCCGAAACTATAATTTTTAAACGCGCGACAAGAAAAACGGTATAAATTGCTCGAATCTTTTGTTCTTATGTAGGATGTATCCAGTGGTCATTGGTAATGGTCGTTGCATGACCAAAGAAACGATTATAAGTGGTTACAAAATTCCAAAAGGAGTAAGATTTGTTTAATATAGCGAACGTATTAAATATTAATATATCAAATAATAATCCAGTTGTATACATATATGAACTGTATTTACTTAATATTTAAATTTAACAAAAAATAATTTAATTTTATTATATCGATGATATATTACACAAACTCACACATATCTATAATACAGCTTATATATATTTTTAACGTATATTTAATACAATATTTGTACGTTACAGAGCATTTTAAAATATAACGAATTACTGATTGGTGTTATTAATATTAAATTTATAAATGTCTGTAAATTATTTTATTTTAGGTACAAGTTGTGTTTCAACATTATGCCATAAGTAACAATAGTAAATATTTTACACATCCAGAACAATTTTTACCAGAAAGATGGTTAAAAGGGAGTGGACACAAACACCATCCGTTCGCCAGTTTACCTTTTGGTTATGGAAGAAGAATGTGCTTGGGCCGAAGATTCGCCGACCTGGAACTTCAAACGGTTGTATCGAAAGTACGTAATTATTTGAGCTATGCTGTGTGTACCATACCAAGATTTTGTGATTTATTAAATCTCTTTCTAAAGATCTTTCAAAATTTCGAAGTTCATTATGAGTACGATGACTTGGAATACATCGTTCATCCAATATATATGCCAGATGGCCCTTTGAAGTTCAAAATGATCGAATGCTAAACGATTTCGTATATAAATTACGTAATATTATTTATTGTAAGTAGGTATCAATTTTTTCACACGTTGCGATTTTACGATATGAACAAAATATTATTTTTATTATTTCTTATTTATGTTGTATATATCTATATAATCCATTCTTCGTACTTAGGTTACCCCTAAAAACGCACCGTCGTCGAATACTATAGAACTTTTTTGGGATCCTCGTGCCGCGAAAACGACGAACCCTTCGAATCGTCCTCCCTATGATAATATAACCCCCCTTTGCGCCAGCCTCTTCTTTCTACCAAAAACGATTGCACCGCGTTTTCGTTTCAAGATTCCATCTCGTCATCATCTTACTCGTGTCTTTCTCTCTCTTTAGCTAAGTTTGTGTGCTAAGTTAGTGCGAATGTTCGGTCCGCTCGTCGTACGGAAATTTTGAATTCGGAAATTATTTACGTAAACCCGCTACAGCGGTACGCGCGTGCTAACGTCTCTATGTCCTACTTACACCCGCGATTCGGAATCAATTTTCTCGAGGGGAACGCATTACGCACAGTTAATATTTATTACGTGATCACGGGACAAGGCGACGGTTCAGCGAATCATCACACAGGAAGTCGGTAAATTGGCCATTAACGAAACGGAAATACTTAGGACGGTGTAGGTGAGCGTATATGCGTGCGTGTATGTATATATGGATATCCGTCGTTGTACGATATCGAACTCTGTACGGCCCGGCAGAGGCGTTAACAGCAGTTATCGTCGTATTATTACGATTATTATCGTCGTTATTGTTGTCGTTTTCTCCCGTCGGGAGAGGGGTGTCTATAATACGTGTATCTATTAATAGCGATAAAAGAAAAAAAAACGCCGAACCCATCGAATGATCGTTATACTGAAGGAAAACGGCGCGCGACGTATGCACGCGCGTTTATATAATCGTCTTATATTTATTTGTCGTCGTACGCGAACAACAAAACGCGGCGGTTTCGTGAATGACGGCGACCGAGGTCGGGTTAACCTGACTGTCGGTCGAGATTCGAACTGCGCGTCGATCGACGGCATATAACGTGTGCGAAATCACGAACTATACGACGCGCGCCGAGCGGTTTCTAGCCAGACTTCTGCGCGTTTCCCAACATGGGCCTCGGCTCGTGATTTCGTTTCGTCCGATCTTCGATGTATCGGCCATTTTCAAAAATAAGCACCCGTCGCCACGGAACACCAGTACATACGACTGACGTCGTCCGTTCAGGATTTCTCTTAGAAATTGTACGGTGTACGTACGTAACGGCAGTAGACGGTCGTGAGTGAAAAACATTTTTCCCCTACGATAAGCGACAAGAGGGTGGTGGAATAGGCGACGGTTTCCTCCGCAGACATTCTCGCGTGTGAGCATATCCACTACGCCGCAGAATCTTCTTCCCTATCTGTCACCCTCTCGCTACCGCAATCACGTCCCTTCACAATAATACACGCACTCGATATTAATTCTGACACGGATTAAATATAATACGGGCGGACGGGCGTGCGTACGGGGGTCTTTACATTTACAAAGAGGACCGCCCGATAGTTGATGAAAAACGAATGCGAGAAAATCCTTGGCGTGGAGAGATCGGAACGGCCGATAATAACCGTGGTTGTCTTATATTATTATTTTCTCGCTAGGACACGAAAAATATTATTATAATATATGGTAGACCCGCACGACACGAAAAGTGTAAAATAACCTCCGATATTTGAATTGAAGGTATACAATAATGTTTGTATTCGTCCGATGAATGGGTATTACTTTCGATACAGTTGCGCTGTAACAATATAATACGTGCGTACGCTCGCGCTTGTGTCTATTATACAAATATTTTTATATACCGTTGTCACTCGTTCTCTCTTGATCCGTCATAAATTAAACGCGTATTTTCTTCCTCTTTTTTTATCGTGTCTGCGAAACATGTACTCACCCATATATGTATATACACCTATATATATATATATATATATATATATATATATA
>JAIPRN010004311.1:0-15705 GCA_025469175.1 Geopemphigus sp. TES_GeoC_2020
TTCCAGAGAATGGCGTCGACACGTTTCTAAACACGAACGGACCCTCCTAAACCGTATACGACGGGGGACTCTATTAGTGTAGAGCCACTTGTTTCAACGGAGAATTAACGCGTCGATAAAAAAAAAAAAAAAAAAAACGCGGTTTTCTTCTATTACCCAATATATTTTTTAATCCATCGTTTCGTACGTGTATTGATCGTTGAATATCGGTGTTACAATTACGCGATCTTTCCGGAATAATATAGGTCGGGCTTAAAAAGCAAAATCGGTATAAAATCTTGTCTTCAAAAACTGTACGTTACGGGATCAATGTCCGAACAGGATATCGATGGTTCGAACGACGATATTATCGAATTCAAAGGGGGAAAAAAGACTTCGAGAACACGATCGCGAAAACAATAACGGCAATAATATGGGAACGACGCGTTGTTGGTTAAACGTTTTATAAACGGACGACGCGACGATCCGGAAGACGGTTTATTGTTCGTTTACAGAATCGGCAAACCCGAGCTTCGTTCCGAGAATCGTAATTTCCCATCTCGACGGTTTACCGTCGGTTTCGAATCGAAAATAATATAATACCGTTTTGGTAATAAATCGGCGGTCCCTATGTTTTAAATTCGCTTTTATGAACTCCTCACCCTCATCACGAGGCGCGTATTCGTTAATTTATAACGAGTATAGCGGGGCGTAGTGGCAGGGTGGGGGGAAAGAGCGTCAACCGTAGGAAAATCGTACACGATTTTCGCGCGTGAGTCACCGATGTCGCGAATCCGTGTGTCGCGCGTTTAACAATCGTTAAGTCATTACGAGTAGTAACTACGACCGTAAACCGAACAAAAAAGAAAAATACAATACCGGGTGGCCCCGTTCGACGGCATGAACGTAAAACCAAACGTTATGAAGTACTCCGAGAAAAGTTAACAAAAAAAAACAAAAAAGTTACGCCAATAAACGTACTTCCTAAGAGGCGCTACGACGAATCACGTTTTAAAAGTGTAACACAACGCATACGTTGCGACGAACGCCGAGGACGAGCGGCGTCTCGTCGTTCACAATTACATAACGTTCGTGCCTCCCGCTCGTCAACGCGGCAAACACGCGATCGTTTTACGCTTACACTGTCGAGCGCGCGTAAGACCACCGCCGTCGAGTAATCCTAAATTATAACGGCCCGTGGTATGGTTAATAGTTCGGCTATAAATCGTTGGTCTAAGTACAACGACAGATTTATGGCGTTCGAGTTTCATATAAGGTTCTCTCTTATTCCCGAGAATTATTGTTCCGATACCTATATGGCGGCGGTGGCGGCACGCGCTTTTCCCTCCCGGCGGTGGTGGTAGTAGTTGGTTGTGATCCGTCTACCGCGAACGTCGCTAATAATAATATAACAACCATCTCCTCCACCTCATCATATCTAATCGCCGTACTCGTTGTCGGTACGAAAACCGTTCGACGAAGGGGGAACCGTGAAAACGAATCCACCGGAACGTGGTATCCACCCTACCCCGCCCCGTCCCGTCACCATCAATTCATCCACGGTTCGTTTTCCCGGATTGGCCGAGAAACGCGCGCTAACAACGTACACATACACCGACCGCCGCTTTTTAATGTCACCGCCGACGAACGTCCGGCGTCAACCGGAGAAGAGCGCGGGCGCGGTTTCTAGGTCGGACGTAATAACAGCGTAGTAGTAGAAAACGGGATACAAATCGCCGGACGTTGCCGCCCGCCCTCCCCTACGTCCGGTGGATATAAATAGGGACGTGTATTAATTGAAAATAACGCGGCGGGGTGAGGGCGCGCGAAATGGGGAATGTGTCGCGCGTTACAGACGAAACGGCGACATCATCGCAAAATAAGAACGTTTAATCAGCTTAATGTAACCGACACGCTTTACCGACCGGACACGAGAATAACAACCGTCAAATACGTACACACACACACACACGCGCGCGCGCGCGCGTGTGTGTAATGATATACAGACACGTTATAATTGTAATAATAGCGGACGTAGTTATTTTAGATATTAATTTTTGTCGTAAAAATTTTATGTAGTAATATTGTACGGTTTTCATTCAATGAAAACAAAACGACGCTTGATTTTCACCGAGTACTGACTATATATTATCGAAATATAACGAATTATGTATATACGTAGACAAATCGTATTTACGAAAATTAATTCGTAAAAAATATAGGGGAGAACGCGTAAACACGGACGACGACCAATTGGGTGACGTAACGAAGATTAATAAATAAATAAAAGAACGAACCGTCGTTACAAAATCCTATAGTCGTATCGAAAGAAAAACAATTGCCGATAGAAACAGACATATATATATAAAGACGAACGTCGCGACATTAACGTGAAGACCAAACGCGCGCGCCCGGCTGACTTCTACGGCGAGATTTCGCTTTTACTAATCAGTTCCGCCAGCATTTTCTGACTCCGCGCACGTTACGTACAGCACGAACATTACACCCAAGGCCCCCCCTCATTCCTTCGGACGATTTCGTCTTCCTAGTCGGCGTGTGCAATTCGCCGAGTAGTCGGTATTCCGAGGGACGAGTGCAAGATCCTACTCTTCCTCCTTTGCACGACCTGTTGTTGCGTCTTCGGACTAGAGAAGTCGAACGCGGCCGGCGAGTGGTAAGCAACTTTTATCGTTTATTTAATTGTTACGGCCATATTCCGTTATTTCACGTTAACCCACACTTTTTCAATGTACCAAGTCATAAATAATTCCGGAACGCGCACGATCCCGAACTTTAATCGTAATCATTCATTAAATAATACAACACGCCATTTTTTCCCATCCCTCTCGTTTTACTTTGTTTTTGAGTTACCACACGTATGTGTACACATATATTTGTTAAGCCATTTCCATTTTTATTTCGAAATCGTACACGCCACGAGGATTCGGAACGAATTCGATCGATGGGCTCGCGTAATTTATGTATCGAGCGACAGACACCACGGTGCCCCGTTGTAATAATCGCGGTCGCGTTAGCGAATATCCCCGAAGGAAACTACTAATCGTCGTCAGGTATTCGCGATAATATTGTCCGAACGCCGTACGACAATATTCGCGCGCGCGAACTCGAGAAGGCGCGTCGTCGTCGGTGATCCTATTCAGAGTCGAACGTTTTCGCCGTCTACGTTTTTACATTAGAAACGCCCCCCCTCCCCCCGACTACAACGAATCGACGCGCGTAACGATGTTCCGAAACGACGACGGCCGGCGGACACGATTGCCGAGAACACGTCCCTTTTTCCAAATCGCTCGGCGATTGCCGTCCACACTCCGCCCTCCATCCCTCTTGTCGTCGGCCCGACGTCCGCGAACAACAAGCGAACACCCGACGAATGGCCGAGCGAGCCGTCGTCGGGCGTGATTTTGATTTTCGCGATATTGACTCGTCGCTAGCGTACACGCCGTAAATTATCCATCGGCCGTCGTCTCGCAATAATATAGTCGGGCGGCGTTTCACACCGTCGGAATGCGTTGGCGGCCCGTGTTTACACACACACACGCGCGTGTCGAATTAACCGCCGACACACGATCGCGGCGCGTGCAACGTCCGCGGCGAATGTCCATTCGGTTTGATATGCCGGGCCGCGTGCCGAATATATCGGCGGCGGCGCCTTTCACGCGGACGGACACTGGCCGGATTAATTAGCCCGCGTGCCACGTGTTGGGAATACAATTCGGCGCGGAGAAAATACGCGCGCGGCGCGACACCGCTCCCAGAATTATTGTTATTATACGCACGCGCACACACACACACACACACACACACACACACGAAGCGCGTACAATATTGTAATGCCGTCGTCGCCGCGCGTTTCTATAACGGATACCGCGATGAATATTAAATTCCGACATTAATATTATCGTCGCGGGAGAAGTATAGTATACAACGGCCGCGGCGTATGATGAAGTCTTACCGAACACCCTCCACGGTTATCGTACCCCGTAACCTGTGCCGCATTATTACTAGTATACGATGTATGTGTTTGCGCGGGCGTCGCGAGCAATGCCGAAAAAAACGACGTTTTCGAACGCCTTGTGCCGTACAATCGACTCGGTTGCGGTTGACGAACGCCCCTCCCCTCCCAATGAGCCACCGACGGGTTTTCTTTCGTGAAACGATCGTCCGTCAATTTTTACGCGATTTCGGTTCGCGACGGTGGTCTACGTATACGACGTTCGTCAGCGAATGTGTGCTTGTGCGCGCTTAAAATGACGACGAATGGACAACGAAAATTCGAAATCGAACTGGACCGAAAACGCGTTAAAAGTCGATTTCGACTTTTCGAC
This sequence comes from Geopemphigus sp. TES_GeoC_2020, assembly GCA_025469175.1. Lineage (NCBI taxonomy): Eukaryota > Metazoa > Arthropoda > Insecta > Hemiptera > Aphididae > Geopemphigus > Geopemphigus sp. TES_GeoC_2020. The sequence continues at coordinate 4,326 of JAIPRN010004311.1, forward strand.
TCGGTCACCCGTTGTTAATGCTCAGCTACCGCCTACAATAATAGACCAACCAGTGCGCGCGCGCCGCTGACTTTACCGACGTTCGTGGCCGAATTCTCGACGCTTATGCCGAATGAGGAGGACTTTGCGCGCACAAAAGACAATCACGGTTGCCTTTGTACTTGTTTTTTAAGAGTCATTCGCGTGTCGTTCGACCACCCAAGTGGAGTTTAATGTGACTTTACGTACGCGTAGTATAAAGCTCTCGATTGTTGCGATTATCGGCCCAAGCGAAAAATGACGTACATAAACACCATACGTTTTTATTTGGTCTTGGCGCTCTTGACGGGCGACACATGTTCTGTATTTTTCGGCAATTTCCCGGAGCGTAATTACCCGCACCCCCACTCGATAAACCGGGAAAATATTCGATATTTTGGTAATAATTCTCGTATTTTTCAAAATGTAACGCGAACATCTCGTCAATATAAATATATATATCGTTTGACACGATATTTATCATTTTCGTTAATTATAGTCGCTAACAACTGGAGCGTCGCTCAAAATTGTTTCGAAACAACGATTCGTTCTTGTTTTCAAATTGAAAATAATAACGATAACACCCCTAATATTTCAGTCTAAGTAGCATGTTTGAACCGATATCCAGAGCATACGCGGTTCGCTATTCCTATTAAAATTCATTCCGACGAGGAATTATGGTTTTATCGAAAATATAACGAATCGTTACGAATATTTATCGACGGGCGTAATTGTAAAATTCGGTTCGAGTGGTTCACTTAGTCGTGTGCGCGGTTGTGTTCGGAGACGTATACGACGATAATTCAATACGTTTGAAAGAAGATCCCGAACGAAGCTCGTTTTACTAAAGACATTTACATTATAACGTGAACAAATTAAAATCGTTCGTCGGAAATGTCGGGATACATTTTAGCGTGGTATCGATTGCTCGGCCGGTTATAACCAACCATCCGTTAACTCGCAATATTATCGGCAACCACGGTAATATTCGATGACGAGAAATCTAAAACAATATTATTGTCGCGAAACGTTCGAAAACGGAAGTCGCCGCGCATTCATTGAAAACACGTTCGTTAAATATTTACGAACTTACGGTTCGGTAAGTTCGCGATTACATTATTGTTTAGAGTGTTTAACGAAAAACTTACAAAAACGCTTGAACGGTAAATAATATGATTGGTGCGTAGACGATATAAGGCGGGCGCGCCGTAAATGTTTTTCATTTTCCCGCGATTTATCGATAGAACGTCCGGGAAAAATACCGGACAAAGCCTTTCTAAAGACCCATTTGTATACAATTTCCGGCCTTTTAAAAGTGCCGCGCGCAACGTTCGAAGGCCCTTTTGTCTACGTACAACGACGAAGAAAAAAAACACGTCGTCGTAAGACCATTGGAAATTCGTCACTTCTCATTCGGAATTTCAAACGTATAATTCGAGATGGAACAACGACGCGTATAGGTTATTGTTCCCTCGTACGATTATAATAACGCGGCGAGTTTCGGACGGTTATACGGCAACGAAAAACGAACGTCCAGATGAAAATACGACACCGTGGCGCGAATATCGCGCTCGCTGTTATCGATTTTTCGTTTATTGTATACACACCGCCGGCCGTTCAACGTTATTACGCTCGCGAATTTTTTCATTACTTCAGCTATTGTTGCCGAATGGAACGAGGTCACGCGTTATTTGATTACGTAACCACCAGCTTCTTCCAAACGGTCCAGTGGACCTTCATTATATGTTCGTCGATCGAGGCCGTTTAACCGACCAATAATACGCGATATTCTTCGGACCTGAGACGTTTCGTATTTCGTTTTTACGCGATCGATCCGATTTCGCCGAGTCGTAAAGAAATTACTCGACCTGGCGTTCCGAAATAACTACTGAAGGTAAAAAACCGTTCGACGTTATAACGCATTTTTTCCCGTTCTCCGCTAATCGTTGTATCGATAACAATAGGATTTTACAGTTTTATATTCGTCGAGTAAATTACCGAATATAATGCGAAATTCGTTAATAAAATTAAAAAAAAAGTCTTTAATTTACTCTCACAAAGGTTAATCGTTAAATCTCTATCGAATAAAAGTGGTTTTTTTTTTAGTTTACGTAAATTTAATCACGCGTTACTTATTATCACGTAATATTCGATTTATATATACGATTGTGTGTGTGTGTGTGGGCGTCCAGCATAATTAAGATAATATTACAGTCATCTCAACATACATCGTACATTTATAATATACGTGTACGTAAACGGTAAATATGACCGAAGTTGAATTATTTTTTTATTGTGCCAAGAGCGACGGTATATTTTACGAAAAATATAGTATAAAAGTAAACGCGTTATTATTTAAACGTTTATAATCTATACATCAAACGGTTTTTGCCACGTTGAATTTTATAAAATGGATTGAATACGATGATTAACATACATGTTTTGTATACGTATTAAGTATATCGTTGATATTATTACCCGTTGTTATTATTATTAAGTACATAACAATAACGTCTTGGCTACGTGCGGTTTATCATAAAAGGTAACCATGGTAACCGGGCGATCCGGTAAATTTATAATGAGCAACCTTACTGATTACAAATTTACGCGACTCCAGATTAATGGAACAACTCTTGTTTCCTCCCCTTGAACGCCGCCGGTGGGTAATACGTACGTGTGTACCGCCAAAAGACGGTGTAAAAATGCCAAACGTTAAGGTTGAAAAGGAGTTTAACCGTCGGAGCGGCGGTGGGACGAAGAGGCGGAGGCTCCTTGTGATATACAAGTCAGACAGGACTACCTGGAGTATTAAATTCCTACGTACGACGGAGGTAAGGAATTCTTGGATTAAAGCAAGCGTGGCGTAAGGAGATGGTGGTAAGTTGTGCAAGTCCCTTTGACGAAAGATGGTTTATGCGTTATGGTTTATTTATCCCACACATGCCCCCTCCTAAGGGGCCGGTGCGCAACGGAATTTCTCCTGTTACATTATAACACGGGATTTACCCGAATACGTTCGGCTACACGCGGTTATTATTTTTATTTAGAACGAATTACTTTCACACGCGTTGATTAAACAACTACTGAAAAATAAAAACGAACGTACATAAACACGGTTTATTCATACCGCATTCGATAAAATATATTCCTTTACGATAATTTAAATCTCGCTTAAGACACAAAAAGCTACTATATTTACTTTAAGAAAAAAAATTACTCGAATACCAAACAATAAGGAAATAAAACAAGAATACCTAAGGTAGTTTTATAAATTCGATCGGAATTTTTTATAAAACGCGCCGCGAAAAATTACGCCGAACGTAAGAGTAACCGAGCGGCAGATGCAGAGCACACACACATATATACATATATAGAACAGTATATTCGAAACGGAAAACGATAATACATTTTTTTTTAACGTAATTCATCTCGAGAAACATTTCCTTTTGGTATTTGTCGGCGAAACTTAAATATCCTGGGATTGTTCGAAACTTCGTATTGTTTGGAGGAGTGTTAAATCATAATCACGGCGGCTAAACATCGAGCGAAACATATACGTCGGGAAAGACGAACGGTCGGATCATAAGTCATATTTGCTTATTAAAACGAAGTTTTATCATTATTTCGTCGACGTAATACTAATTATTCGAATGTCTGGGATTATTTCTCTCAGAATAACTTCGTGCTATCGTGTCGTTCGGTTAGTAATTTTTATTTACGTTTACCTCGCATATTTAATCTCGCGTCTGATAATTTGTTATTCGAATTCGCCCCACTTAAGCGAAAACTAACGTAGAAATTAGATTTCATATTTTTCGAACGAAATTCTTTAGTTAATCGCATTAATCGGGTTTAACGTGCTTAACAATGTTTATCGATCTTATAAACCTAATTAGGCGTTTAATAAAGTGACCGTTTTTGTTTACGAACTTTAATAATAACAGGGCTTTTTCGTAAATCCGCAGCAACGTCGTCATATGTATAACGTCGGTGACTTATGAATTCCATAACGTGTATGTATATCTGTATTTATATATATATATATACACACACACATACAACACATATATATCCTTAAGGAATCAGAATCCTGCAGGAGGCAGGCAATATTTGAAATATTGAATACGTATTTCAATTTTCAGCTGGCAAAGGAATTTCTTTTTTCCCGACTAGCTCTCTTTTTTCGCCACAACAAAGTTATAACATTGGCCACCGGGAACAAATGAACTTAACGCCGAAACCTTTGAAGTTTTTTTCACCTCAGAAATGACCTTCCATTAATGGCATTTTCGCGAGGGCGTAAGCTTCGCCATGTTTTTCGGCCCAGGGGTGTATTCCGCGAGTAGCGGTGCGGAGGGTTTAATAACCTTCGGAATACATTCGGCCACTGACAGTCTGTTTCACGTGCGGAGCCCAAAGAAATAGCGTTCGTGTTTTTTTTTTTAAGGTTTTTGGCTCCATTCAAAGACCCGTCTCGACATACGTATATAGTATGCTCCCCTGACGATAGTTACCAATTTTTCTTGATAGGATTTGTAAGGGGCGGAGGTGGTACTATATCCGTTTATTAGACGCACGTGTTTCACGTTTAAGTTATTCGGAAATGGAATATTTTTGAAATACATTAGTATTTCGTACGTTGCGAACATGCGATTGCAAAATAGAACTTCATTATGTTTTTTAACGTCATCATATAATGAATACGGAATGGCTGGCTCGTTATTCTAATTCTAATTGTTTTTCTTGAACGAATTTGCTCGGAAGAACAACATATGAGATACAAACGTTTTATAAATATTTTAAGGAACATATGTAATTATTATTTCGTTTCTATAGAGAAAAAATACTCGAAAAATAATTTTTGAAATTAATATTGGAGTAAATATAAATCAAATATACATATTTAAAACTGTATGTCGAGATATTTTACATTTATAACGACGTTCTACAATATAACAGATGTATATACTTATATAATATTATATTTTAAGGGGGAAACTGAAGTGATTTTTTTTTATTACTTACACTTAAGTCGGAATCCAATTGTTTGCGATGAATAACAAAAGAAAGGAATAAACCCAAGTTCACAATAGCGATTCTAATTCAATAATAGTAACGATTGTTAAAAATCACTGTATTGTTACAGCGTCTAGCGAATAGACGGGGGCCGGCTGGTCCAAAGTATGAAACATGTTGTCAATTTGACACACGTTTTACTTTACTTCACTATTGTTGTACGCGCCAAAGTGGAATTCACGAAAAGCACGGCTGCTAATATAAATAGAATCAAAGATAATTTCCGCGGAGAGGAGAAAAGGAGGGTGGCGCGGCAACGAACATTATACGTTTTCTCGACTCGAAATATTTTTATTCGAATAAAGGGCGTACAAAATAATACGGCGTATAGAAGGAAGCTATGAAATTTTTGTTTTTTTTTTGAGAGAAGTGTACTCGAATATTCCGAAAGACTAAAGTACCACGGATAAAGACCGATGAACTCACGAAAATTGAAGTGATATTTTCGCGAGGGCGACAACTTTGGTTATAAAAATAGGTCAAAGGCTATTGCGTTTAAAACAAAAATAGACGTAAAAAATTCTTTAAGGTACTTATAAAAACCCGGTTAAAATTTCGTTTTACGTTGTACGATTTTTTTATAACGAAACGAATCGGTATTCATTTGTTACCGACGTAAGTACCACACACGTTACACAATCGAGTCGCTCGGTTCAAATTACGACGTTCGTGTACGTAGTGGTACGCGTAATTACCGGTCAATCGATTAACTCGCGCATTCGGTTCGCACACCGGCTCAGATTGTAAAACGTTATACGCAACAACGGGTGTACACGCGCGTTGACGTTTTGTTTTTGAAACACGGTCGAGCGGTTCGTTTAATATACGTTCGTGCCGTGAACGGTCAAAATGGGGGGCTGGGGGTTAGGTCCCTTAGTCCGAAAACTAACGAATCGCGTTTACGTCCAAATCGTTAACGTTTTCCGAATTGCCCAAGCAGCCAGTGAGCGAGAATTCATAAAACAGCGTCGTCGACGGTGTACACGTATATTTTCTCGTTAATAATTAACAACGATTGGCGTTTCACGGAGTACGTTACGCAACTAGCCATTACGAACTGAATACCGGATACAATGGATCTGAATCGATCCACTCGTTCGGTAAACAGCGCGACCACTACGCGTATATCAATGCCCCTCGCTCGCATTAAACCGCGAGACTTTTACAATTACATTCACGATATTGTCCCGTTTCTCCCTAGCATTATTGTTTCCCAGCGGCCACGGTCGAGTTTTCAATTTCCAATATTTAAACGCGTAGCCAAGTGCGACCATTACACGGAACATAGTGGTGTTGCGTTCAGAAACGTTTGTAAAATCGACGTAACCCATAACACAGCAGTCGCGTTCATTCGCGGGTACCCCATTATTTTACCACCTTTTCACTATTTCCATTTATACGTTCCACTAATTTGTATTATACGTTTTTCTCGTTATTTAGTTTCGCTTCAATTAACGGTTTTCAATTCTCTAGCTTGTTTTCTTTACAGTTTAATATATATAAATATACATTATGTTATTCTTTAGTTGTGTAATTTTTTTATACCCATATACAGTTTTATTTCGTCACTGTATAAATGTTCAAATAAAACGCAATACTTTTTTCGAACGATTTTCGAATATATATTGATTTATTCGATATTCCTATTGTCAACTAAAATGAAATTATAAATTTACTTACGACCGGTTCGTACGTGACTTGTAGTAAATTAGAAAATACCGCCAAGTGTTAATCAATTTATTTATAGGAAGAAAGAAACAGTTTGACGTATTTTACGTAAACAAAGGGCGTCTATGGAAAATCTTTTATAAGTTTTAAAAGTCCGTATGAAGACGGAGTGCGCTGCTAAAAACGAATAAAACGACTAAAACGAGGTTGTCGCGAAGGAAAAAGAAGTCGAAACTCTCGAGTGTTTGGATGGCGTCAATGAAAAAAAGAAGATAATAAAACCCGAGTAATAATGTACGTATACACCTCAATATGTGAGTTTGTGTGTGTGTGTGTGTGTGTATAACGGACTTGTAAATCCGTTTACGAATCAATATTTGATTATTATTATTAACGGAATAATTGTGCGCGCGTTTGTCGCGCACAATACAACAATCGGTAACACGAAATCGCAAAAATATTAGGCGCCCGGACAAGGTGTTGTTTTACACGTGAAATACGATGACGCCGAGGAGAAAACAACGGATTCCGAATATTTTTTTTGTTTTTAGTCGTTACGCGTTTAGAACAACGGCGTTCGAAATATTCGCAACGTGCCCTCACCAAAACGACCGCCGTACACGGTGTCCCCTATAATAGAAAACAAGTACTAACAGTAAACGTAGAAAAAAGAAAGCGAAAACGAACGTCACCTTTGTTGTTTACGTATTATGTATATAAATATATTAAATTCGACCAGACTTCCGCCTACTGAGAGGGCTCCCTGCCGCCGTTGTCGACGACGAGACGTGGTGCGAATGTGTGCAGAGCACGCACAGGAGGGAATATAAAATTACCCCGACGGTTTCGCGTCATTGTCGTCCACCAATTCCCACAAGTCGGGGTGGTACCGGAGGAGAAATCAGCCGACACAAAAGGGCGGGGGAGAGAGAGAGAGAGAGAGAGAGAGAGAGAAACAGACGCCTTTCATCGTAGGGTACGACAATGACGTTGACGATTCCCGGCCATCGTGGTTTATATAGTGACGACGACGACGGTGGTGGGAAACGGCGTAGGGCACGCTAATAATAATTAACCGTTCACCCGGCCGAAACTACAATTGCCCCCCCCACGCCATCACTCCCTCCAGACTAACGCGATAAATATGACTATACGATTTCGTCACCGACATAGGTATATTGTCTTTCAGAAACAAAAATGCGCGGATCGAGCATTATTATTATTATTATACGAACGTCGGGCGTTTATATTATTTTAAATATTAAAACTCGAAATTACGAGCTCGAAACAATAGTTTTGTCGTCCACTTTTATTCGACCCGTCATGTGCACTGCCCTATTTCCCACCTACCCCCAACCGCTATATAACGACGGCGAGGGTGGTTTGGGGGGAGAAGGGGAAGGGGTTAACTTTTGTTCTCGTCACTCGTATTTCCTCCGCCATCCGACGGTAATTTATTCCGATTGTCCGAGTCGTTTGCCCACCTCACCACCCCATTCCATTCCCTACGCGAACACCGAATAATATCGAACCATACGCCGACGACGTGACAATTAAATATAGTCGGGGGCGGTTAGAAAGCCACGCAGAGTAATCTACGCAGACACGTAAGATAATTTCGCGCAGTACGGTATACGGCATATATATATATATCGGCGGCGAAAATCCGGTCGGTCGGACTAGTGGAGTAAGTACGTTAAGCGCGATGTACGGAATAAACGTAAGCAGAGGACGATCGAATTTCGGGAAGATGTGAACGTTGTAGGGAATCGGATACGTAAAGTCACCGGGATCGAACCAACATCCATCCCCTCCCTCTGGTTACCGCGCTGGTAAGCCCGTATATTTGTCCTACGAAATTCGGGCGAACGTTACGGGTTACGTTTTTATTCGCGCCTACTCTCGTTTTGTATTTAAAACGCGGTCACGGGACGAACCCAATTGGTCAGAGTGAGGGGTATGGGGTGGGGGGACGTTTCGAACGAATCAACGAGTGTGACGGTCGGCGGACTATTTTCGAGTTCGTAAACTTTCCGGCGATTGGTAAACGTAATATATTCGCGTTCATCGTTAGCCCACGGAGTGTTTACGATCTGGTGTGCCCGTCGCCGGCAACGCGTACTATTATTTCGCGGGCTCCGTCGATTATTTACGGAATTCGCGTTCTTCTCGAGTCTTTCTCTCCCCCCCCCACACACACACACTCACCCCGACCACTTTGTCCACTCGTTAAGTTATTTACCGATCGTATTTTTCGAATTGGGCGTTCGCTTCCATTATACGTTCGCCCGATTCGTATTATATATAATACATATACATATACGGCGACACGCCGTTAAACGGGGACGCGATAATATCTGCGCCGTAATGGACACAGAATGACAAATCGCGGGCGCGATCGATATAAATCCGTATCTTTCGAGTCGTCTACATCTGGTGCCGACAGTACACACCGCCACCCGTCGTATTGGTCCCGCGCGCCGTAATTCGGGTCAACGAATGCCATAAAACAACTTTTTGAACAAGTGCCAATCAAACGTCAATGGTAAATAATGCGCCGTTACCTGTCTTCGATTAGGAACTTGTCGCTGACGTTTTGCACGCACTCTCCCTTGGTCATAATGCTTGTTGTATTTATGGTGATGTGATGGCTGACGCCGGACTGAAACCATCGACCGGACCACTGGGCAGGAAACTCGCATTCGCCTGTACAACAAAAAAAAAAAAAAAAACATGAATCGTACGCGTCGAAATAAACGGCCGAATATCTACGACGAAAACGCGGCGGTTCGTCACGATTAAACTTAGCCGAGAACGCTCGTTCTCAACGGCGAACGTCGTTATTTATTATTTCACTCGTATATTTTATAACTAAAGGGGTTCGTTGGTTACACTGGAGGAACAACCCCGAACCTTGTTTTTTTTTTTTTGCTATACATATACGCGCCATATTCGATTTGTGTACGGGTACACGTTATATATTTATAAAGACGATCGTTTTAATAAACGTGCCCCGCCTAAAAGCGGTAAATATGCACGTACACGTGTCGAGGTGTTATACGACGAAACAAACGCACCACGGGCGACAAATCGTGTCGTCGAAATTTTCGTTTCGCGTTCCGTTTACGTCGCGTTATATATGTGCGAATATATATGCGCATATACATATGCACGCGTGTACGTACGTACGCAAATTTAACCATAATTTTACAGAGCGAATCGAAAATCGTGAATACCGTTAGCCGCCCCGCGTCCGTACTTCGATGGCGACTAATTACGGGAAATACGCACGATTCCCGCGCGCACAACGTTCCATAACTACGTCGGCCGAACGTTTTGAATTACAAGTCGTACGGCGACGAATCCACCGTTTCGGCCACGTTTTTCCCATTTTTCGCCGTTTTTTTCTTCTTTCACTCGTCCCCGTTGGCTCGAGATATTATTTCTACGTTCCACGCGCGCTCTCGTTCGCCTAATCTCTCGGAACACACACACACACACACACACACACACACACACACACACACACACACACACGTGTATAGTATACACAACACTCGATACACGTACGCGTAATAATCCTACGGATTAAAAACTCATACACGGCGGTAAAACTTAAACACACGTGCTCGCGCGTTCGAGCGCACAGCGAAGGAAAAAATTCCCCCCTCGTACCGCACCCTAGTAGCAGGTTAGGTACCGTCTGCACACATACATACATACATACAGGTTATCGGAGGATGAGTACTTGTTAATAAACACGCGGACGGAGGCATCAGGGTGGTCGGGAGGGAGAAGGGCAGGACGTTGGGCATATGTGTATATACATATATACACACACGCGCAGTTTTAATACTCGGGCCGCGGCGTTCCTATTAAACTTTAAGCTTTTCAGGTCTAACTTTGTGCATGCGTTCGTGTGTATAATACACAAAAGTACAGAGAACACTAAGGCGTTTATAAACACACATAAGCCACCCGGGAGAAGCTCGCGCGACGGTTGGTTCGTCGTAGTGGGTAAGGCGAAACGGGATACCGTCGTTTTGGCGGGACGGAACAGGGCCACCGTCACCACCACCACCACCACCACCAGACCCGGCCGAAGAAGACAGAACCGAACGCGCGGGCAAATGAGCCAGTGTAAGAGAGTAGGGCGAGGGGAAGAGAGAGAGGGAGAACGTACGTGTGTGTGTGTGTGTGTTAGAGGGTCGCGAAGGGCCCCGAGGGTCCGGGGGTGGTGGTGGGGGGGTGGAGAGGGAGAGACACCGCCGATATTAATTTCTATATACTAGAGGCCGCCGACCGGGCTGTCAAGAGGAGTGATGGAGATCAATATTGCCGAGTTATAAATAATACCAGACGAAACTTATCCTCCCCGCAGTCAGCCCACCGTTCTCCCACCCGAAAACCGCTATCGTCGCGTCGTTCTCACACACAACGTACATATACACGGGCGCGCGCATGTGTGTATTATTATATAAATATACGGCGACAGTTATCTCGCGGGCACGTCTCCTCCTACACTCCTATTACCCCCCTCCCCCCACCACACACACACACACACTCTACCTAATACTAGCACGGGCGCGACGAACGCGTAAAATAATATCGCTACGCG